>ML661300.1:2322-18700 GCA_007570785.1 Antilocapra americana | reverse complement strand
AGAAGCAAGGTTTCTAGGATCTTTACTCAACACTTGAAAGATTAGTAGTAAATTAGATGCTGACATAGAGAGTAAATTAGAACATCAAACGATACCAGGATAATAAATGTTAAAGAGCATGCCAAATTATATTTAGCATACAAAGGAAAGACATGCAAATGAAGCCCAGAGCCCCAGACCACTTTTGTGCAGATAATTGTGTGAGATGTAATGGGAGGGACAGATGTTAGTAGCTTTTTAAAATTTTTCTTGACTGAGTGTAATGTAGTTAAGGTCATGTGTTGAAATAACTATTTTTTTCATATCAAATTAAAGAACATGGTATTTTTCAAAATTAAAAGTTATAAATCCTCAAGCATGTTTTTGAAAAGGTTCTTTACGTTTTACAAAGCTCAAGTTCTGCCTCAGGATCAGTGGTTCTATGATAAAGAAAGGGAAAAAAAAAAAATACAAATGTCCAATCCTAAAACAGTTTAAAAGTAGCTAATCTGTTTGATGTTAATAAAGGAGACTATTTAAATCAAGATATCTCAGCCTTGGCACTACTGATACTTGTACTACATCGTTTTTTGTTATGGAAGAGTGTTCTTGCATTGTCTGATATTTAACAGCATCTGAGGGCTCTACTCATTAGATACGAGGAGTATTCATCCTTATTTTGACAACTAAGATTAACCAGTAATCATGTATGGATGTGAGAGTTGGACTATAAAGAAAGCTGAGCACCAAAGAATTGATACTTGATACTTTTGAATTCTGGTGTTGGAGAAGACTCTTGAGAGTCTCTTGGATTGCAAGGAGATCCAACTAGTCCATCCTAAAGGAGGTCAGTCCTGGATATTCATTGGAAGAACTAATGCTGAAGCTGGAACTCCATTACTTTGGCCACCTGATGTGAAGAACTGACTCATTTAAAAAGACCCTGGTGCTCAGAAATCATGAAGGTGGGAGGAGAAGGGGACAACAGAAGATGAGATGGTTGAATGGCATCACCAAATTGATGGACATGAGTTTGGGTTGGTGATGGGCAGGGAAGCCTGGTGTTCTGCAGTCCATGGGGTCACAAGGAATAGGACCTGACTGAATTACTGAACTGAACTGAAAGATTGTCTCTATACATTGTTACCTGCCATCAGGGGTAATATCAATTTAAGAACCACTAGTTTAGATTAAATTTAGATTAGAACCAATGGACTTTCTGTCTTCTATATAAAGTTGTGTAGAATCATCTCTGTCAGCTTCTATGCTCTAAATATAACTATAAAATGCATTAATAACTTAACAGATGAACAATGGATGACTCTTAAGTGTAGTAAGAAGAAGGGAGACTTATTAGAAAGTTCAGGAGTGGGAGAACAATGCAGCAGCATAACTCTTAGAAAATTTCATCCAACAGAAGAAGAAAATCTAAGTCCATGCTTCCTGAGCTCTGATCGAGAAAATGAAGGTGGGCCAGGTAAGCTCATTCCTTGCCAGTACCCAAGGAAATTACCCCCAACAATACAAGATTGTTTTATTAAAAGCCCCCCCATTAAACCAGCAAGGAGGATCATTGATCCATATGTCACACTAAAAATAAAGGACCAGTGGAGGAGCTCCCCTTCTGTAATAGATCTAAGACTCCTACATTCCACCTACTTTGTGACATTGCAAAGGCAGGGCACATGGAGATTCAGAAAGATCTTGCACAACAAATTCTGACTCAGTATTAGAATGGAGATGATAGGGAATCAAACTTGTGAATTTGAGGACAAGTCAGTAAAATTTATCTCATCTGAACAGTCTATAGAAAATAAACTAGAAAACAACAACAACAGCAACAAAGCCTCAGAGCCAGAATTGTAGAAGGAGAGGTGAAATAATGTAAGGCTGAAAGAACATGCAAAGAAATTATGGCTGAAAATCTCCCAAATGTGCTGAAAGACAAAAATCAACATAGTCAAGAGGCTGCACAAACTTTAATAGGATAAACTCAAAGAAATCCAAACCAAGACACATCTTAATTAAACTTCTGAAAACAAAAGACAACACGAAACATTTTGAAAGCAATCAGAGAAAAACAACACTTTATATATGGGGGAGCTCCTCTTCAAATAGCAGCATATTTAACATCAGAAATCAAGGAGACCATGAGGAAGTACCACAACATTTTTCAAGTGCTGAAAGGACTCTAAACAGAAATTATATACCTGAAAAACAATTTTTTTTTCAGATAAAAGACCAAGCCTATAAAAGGTTAAGGAAAAGTTTTCAAATATAAAGGAAATCATAAACAATTGAAAGAATTTTAGAGCATCAGGAAGGAAGAAAGAACAATAACATATATGTTACAAAAATGTTTAAAATATAGCAATTAAAATGTTACCAAGATGACTACTATATCACAAATAAATACCAAGATTGTTTTTAATACTTTTATAAAATTATCCATCTTTGTGCCCCAGCCTTTACAGATCTGAAGTAAAAGTGAGAAATAGAACTAGTTATAATGCAGAAAGAGGTACAATTTATTTTGTGAATTCTCCAGTGAGCCCTGCTTTTCCTTTCTTCCCATATTTAGAGGGTTGTCGCTCCCTCTCTTGCTTCTTTTAATCCTTTTTGTCCTGTTACAACCATTAGCTTCCCATTTTCATGAAAAACTCCAAGTTCCTTTCTTGAACATCAGTCCCCACACAGCTATGAGTTATTTCTCTAACTGTGGACTCTCTCATAGGCAAATGTTATTGAACATTTTCATTTCAGTTGAAGTCTCCATTTCCTCACCTCTCACAATCCTCTCTAGCCTAGATTGTTTCCCAGTCATTTCACCAAAACTATATGTACAAGATTACAGTGGATCTCTTGGTTACAAAACTCATGGAGCACTCGAGTGACCTTACCTTACTCAAACATTTGATATCAAGCATTTGATATTGTTGACCCAATTCTACTTCATGAAGTGTTTTTGCCTTTGGTTCCCATGGTATGATAATCTCTTGATATTATGTAAATCATTTTATATGGGGATATTCTGTGACAGATCTTTTACCTCTGCTTACTTTGCTGTTGGTTTGCAAATGAGCCCCCAAAAACAGAGGACAAAAAGAGACTGAGGAAAAAGGCATATCACTCCAAATTGGTAGGTGGCAGGTATAATAAACAAGGGAACTCACATAGGAGGCTTGTTTTTGAGCAGCCACAAGGCAAGTAGATCTCTACAGCCATCCAACAAATCTTCAAAAAGTACATGGAGGTCTTCACTAGCGTTCAGTCACATATGCCATCCAGGTGTTCTCAACAGGTGTTCTCAGCAACACATTGTCATCTCAAGGCTGTGTCTTTGCAGGGAGAAGCCAAGTGTAAGGAACATTACAAGGATGAGGAGTGTGTGAAGAACCTCAAATTGCCCAAGTCCAGCTCTCAGGTCACCTGCAGTCTTGTTTTCTCAATGACCTCCTCCAACACTTGTAACTCCTAACGTTACTTCAGTTCAATACAAGTTTTTTTTTTTCTCTTCTCTTTCTGGATAATTTACCTAGACATTATCAATTGATGGTGGAATTATCAACAAACTCATTTTCTACACTATCCTTGTCCCAAGCAAAATCTCTCAGCAAATGTATTCCTTATTTTTAATCACCTTTTAGGGCATTTGCAAAAATCACATAGATTCAACTACCTAAACAGAAACCTATAAGTAGTATTTGGCTCCTGTTCCTCCTTCTCTATTCAATTAAAAAGATCTCTGGCTTCAACCTTGATACTTCAGAAATAGGATTCTCCATATTCTCTAATCCATCCCCATAGATCAAGACATTATCTCTTGCCTGAATTTCAGCAAAAAATCTCTTCATCAAGCTGTCTTCATCTATGTTTGACCTCATCTTCTTATTCATTAGATTGTTCTTTACCCTACAGAGACAATGCTTTCCCAACACATAAATAAGATCATGCCATCTCTTTGCATTATGCCCTCAAGACAAAATTTAAATAAACTTTGCATGGTATTCAATACTTATTAGTAATTATACTCCACTTATATCCACAGTATTTTTCTGTTAACAGTTATGAAGTTCTTTTATAAAGTGAAAAATCAATATTTAGATCAATTTTATAATCCCATAATGCATTTAGATCCTGGATGCATTAGCTTTATTCTCAAACAGTAGCATATACTCTGTTTAGAACAACACTTTCTCCCCTTCAGATACCCTCTGTCTTTTTATTCTGGTTAATTTTCAGTTGTGAAGAACATGTACTCTATGAATTCTTTCTCATCTACTATTTTCTTTGTGTCCTCATGGGACTCTACCCTTTCAGTTTCACCAGTCTTAGTTTGTAACAGTGTGAGTAGGAACTACCTTATTATTTGTACCAATCTTCCTATGAATCTTTCTACAGCTCTTTGAGAGGGACATTGTCTATGTTGTATAATATTGTCTCTCAGTCCTTATATTACTTGACATTTGGTAAATTGTGGACATTACTCTTTTCAAGAATGAATGAAAGATGACAATTCTAGAGGTGTAAAGGAAGCTGCAGTGAGAGAAAGAAAATAGGCTTCTTATTTTTATGAGATGATGACAAAATGATAACCAACTAAACAGTATCGCCACAATTTTGTGAGCAAATATAATCTAAGTGATGTCAAAGTTTATTATTACAAAGCCATATAGTCAACAAAGTATATATTTATTGTTATTGAATCAATAAACTGACTTTTTCCTGATTTGTTTTAGTATCCCTCTTGATATTCTAAAACCTCATCATTAAGGCCAGAGAGGGGAGCAGGTGAAACCCAAAACCTTCAGGGAATCCACACACTACTTACTACCATTTAGAATGTCATTCTTATATCAACAAATAATTCCTATATGACCCTTTCATTAATATTTTCTGAAAGTGTTCCTTGATGATAAAATTACAAGTAGTATAAATTCTATGCCCATTATAAGTGATAAATTTTGTTTGATATTTCATTTACTTGGTCTGTAAAGCATTATGAAATTATGAAATTAATGTAAATGCTGTTTCTTTTTTTTCATTTTAAAAGCAGGAGACTAGAACTCATAAAAACGAAATGTTTTAAATGTTTAAACAAAATGTTTAAAAATAAACAAACATCTTTTCCAACATAATGGTAGTTATCAAAATTACTAAATCAAGATAATATAAAAGTCAAATTATCTTGGTATTTAAGGGTCGAGTTTCAACCTATCTGGCCAATTAAATATATAAGAGACTCTTCATGAATCATTTCAAGTACACAGAGAAGTACAGAAAATAATACAGAAAGAATACTACTTAAAAAGCTTGCTAAAATCTGGCTTCTAATCATAATAATGTAACTTGGGCATTTGAGGAACTAAAAGGCCATTTCAGTTCTGTTCAGTAGCTCAATCATGTCCGACTCTTTGCAACCCCATGAACCACAGCACATCAGGCCTCCCTGTCCATCAGAAGTTCCCAGAGTTTACCCAAACTCATGTCCATCAAGTCGGTGATACCATCCAGCCATCTCATCCTCTGTCATCCCCTTCTCCTGCCCTCAATCCTTCCCAGCATCAGAGTCTTTTCCAGTGAGTCAACTCTTTGCATGAGGTGGCCAAAGTATTGGAGTTTCAGCTTCAACATCAGTCCTTCCAATGAACACCCAGGACTGATCTCCTTTAGGATGGACTAGTTGTATCTCCTTGCAGTCCAAGAGACTCTCAGGAGTCTTCTCCAACACCACAGCTCAAAACCATCAATTCTTCAGCATTCAGTTTTCTTTATAGTCCAACTTTCACATCCATACATGACCACTAGAAAAGCCATAGCCTTGACTAGATGGATCTTTGTTGACAAAGTAATGTCTCTGCTTTTTAATATGATATCTAGGTTGGTCATAACTTTCCTCCTAAGGAGCAAGCGTCTTTTAACTGCATGGCTGCAATCATCATCTGCAGTGATTTTGGAGCCCAGAAAAATAAGGTCTGACACTGTTTCCACTGTTTCCCCACCTATTTGCCATGAAGTGATGGGACCAGATGCCATGATCTTAGTTTTCTGAACGTTGAGCTTTAAGCCAACTTTTTCACTGTCCTCTTTCACTTTCATCAAGAGGCTTTTTAGTTCCTCTTCACTTTCTGCCATAAGGGTGGTGTCATCTGCATATCTGAGGTTATTGATATTTCTCCTGGCAATCTTGTTTCCAGCTTGTGCTTCATCCAGCCCAGCATTTCTCACTATGTATTCTGCATATGAGTTAAAGAAGCAGAGTGACAATATACAGCCTTGACATACTGCTTTCCATATCTGAAACCAGTCTGTTGTTCCATGTCCAGTTCTAACTGTTTCTTCCTGACCTGCATACAGGTTTCTCAAAAGACAGATCAGATGGTCTGGTATTCCCATCTCTTTCAGAATTTTCCACATTTTACTGTGATCCACACAGTCAAAGGCTTTGGCATAATCACTAAAGCAGAAAGAGATGTTTTTCTGGAACTCTCTTGCTTTTTTGATGATTTAATCTCCATCTAATACTTGAAAATTTTCTATATCAAAGAAATAGGATTTAAACTTGGAAGCCCCTAAAGAAAGAGGATTTCCTGTCTCATGTTCAGAAGCATTATTTTTTTAACATTCTTTTTTACTTACAATGAAGTAATACTTGACTCTCTTAAATGTGTGTCTACTAATGACAATCTTTAGAATACATAACAAGGGTTAAATCCTACTCTTCCATAAGAAGTTTCTATCTTCTACTCTTCTGTCCTCCTCCTCTTCCAACCATGCCTTCATATCACACCAAATCATTCTGCTTCCTAAGTGTAGGGTTTAAGTTGAGTTGCCACTCCCTTCCAGGAGAGAGAATGTTGATTAGAAATCTGTCTCACTAGAGTATTTTCCAGACTTTCACTGAGTCGGACAGCTCAGGAGAGAGTGGAATCAGTTTCTATGACCACAATAGGAACCAGAGCAAGTCCTGGGTCTTCAGGTGCATAGCTTCAGACGTGTATTGCAAAGCCAGTGCCATCCAATCTCTTCATGTCTGCAGGGATTAACTTAGTTTCCAGTGAGATCAGAGAGTGGTATTTCATATTTTGCACTTGAGGCTGTGACTCTGACTGCAGATGTAGCCTGAGTGAACTGAATTCAAGAACATTCTAATGGATTCGAATTTCTACTCTGACATCAAACCCAGGCACTTCCTGGTGCCTGTATGCAGCCGTCTTCCTCCGGGGCTAACTCCCAAGTCTTCAGCTACTCTCAAAACATAAGGGATGGGGCTACTGAAGCCTCCATTAACTGTAGACCAAAAACCTCTCTCACACACACATGCCCTTTTCCCTATCTCCTTCTGAATTTTAACCTTTTCTCTTTTTAGAAACTCATATATGAGTATGTGAGACATCCAGTAAACTCAAGCTATATACTCACTCTCAAGGGGAAACATTCACTGTATGTAAATAATTTACAAAGTTACTTAATTTCTCTTCTACATCAGCTTTGTTATCAATAAAAATACGAATAATAGCTTACTCTCATAGTTGCTATAAGATTAAAAGGTATAGTTGTAAATGTAAAATATTTGAAATATTAAATGACACAAAATACATGTCTTATCATAGTAGGATTTTGATCCTGATGTCTTCAGCATATCTCCAACAGTCCATAAACTTCTCCATTTTTATCCTGATCACAAAATAAACTTTGATGCTACCCACACAGCAGGAGTGTGACGAGACCTGAATCTCACGGACACCTGAGTCCATTGTGGGAGTCCTAGTCCCGCCTTCCAGTTACTGGGTGACCGACCTGCCAGTCTTCTCTTGGTATCCTCTTGGTTTGGGCACCACAAGTTTGGGCATCCAGAGAATCTCTTCAGTCTCAGGGAGATTGGGATGGTTAGTAACCCTACACTTTACCTACCACCCCAACTAGTTCCCTGAACTCACTCGCATCCTTATTTCGATGATTTGTAATGACTCAAAATCAGATTAGAGGGTAGCCGACTGGTATGTTAATGGCCAGTGCAGAAAAAAGACTGAAGGTTAACCTCACAGAGGTTTGCTGCTGCATTCGCAAATGTCCTTCACACATTTGCATAGCGTTCTCATTCCCTCCCTCTCATTGTGGATTCAATGGTTTTAGTGTTGGTTTCTTATGACCACTATTTCTT
Organism: Antilocapra americana; assembly: GCA_007570785.1. Classification (NCBI taxonomy): domain Eukaryota; kingdom Metazoa; phylum Chordata; class Mammalia; order Artiodactyla; family Antilocapridae; genus Antilocapra; species Antilocapra americana. The sequence goes on along the minus strand of ML661300.1, from coordinate 10,557 downwards.
CCTTAATTATTGCATTCTGTGCTTTTAATAGCCTATTCTAAAAATGAACTTCTGATTTGTTTATTTATTTTTTAATGACCTCTCCCCACTTTTGAACAATGAGGCTAGAGTTGGGTGTAGCCTCATGTTGGTTCCGCTGCTATTTCTAGCAGAGCTTATTAACTTAAGCTGCTGAAACTCAGTGTCTTGAAAATTGTAAAAGCCACACACTTGAACTCAGAGCAACTAGATTTCTTTTTTAATCTTTTTACTTACATTAGGCTCCAGTTACTTCTTCTCAGCATTCGTTTTACCCTTTCTAGTTGTGAGTTCATTTTTGTAAGAAATTGATAATTATCAATATTCAGTTCAGTTCAGTCACTCAGTCATGTCCGACTCATTGCGACCCCATGAACCATAGCATGCTAGGCCTCCCTGTCCATCCCCAGCTCCTGGAATTTACCCAAACCCATGTCCATTGAGTTGGTGATGCCATCCAGCCATCTCATCTTCTGTCGTCGCCTTCTCCTCCTGCCCTCAATCTTTCCCAGCATCAGGGTCTTTTCTAATGAGTAATTATCAATATTACTGGGTGCCTATTACAAGCTAACATCTGTGATCAGCACCTCCTTTAATACTCAGAATGACTCAGTGGGTAAATAACATACACATTTTCAAACTGAGAAGGAAATGTTCAGATGAGGGTAGGTACATTCCCCAGGATTATGCAGTTAGAAGTTTGAATTTGTATTTTTCAGACCTCAAAGCATCTGCTCTTATTAACCACTAATAGAAGAAAACTGTAATTGACCCATTTCTGCCCTGTGGATATTGGGCCATGCATTTGATGCTGACATCTTACATTCTTATTAATCTGACAAAATACCCATTTGACAGAACTCTTCCATAATTATTTTGAAAAAGTTTATGTAAAAGTTTAAGTGTATCAACTTTGAAGCAACTTTTTAATCTTTCAGAATTCCTTATTTAATTACACCCTGATTCGAGGTCATTTGACTCTTGACAAGGTTGCCACATGAATATTCAGATAGCTTAAGTATTAATATACTTATCTATATATGTACACATATCATAAAAACATATATATTCATCAGAATACATGCATCTTAAATGAATTTAAGAACATTTATATTTTATGTCAATAAAACACCCTGATCAACATACATTGAGTCACACTAAAATTAAGAAGTATAGACCAAAGAAAACATAATTTTAAGTATAAAAATGTCATTATCAATGCTTTTTTTTTCTATTTAATAATGCAAATCATGGGGATGAATACTTCCAGAAATGGTTTGAATATAAAGTGACTTTTCAAAATTCCCAAAATTTCTTATACAAATTCCCCCTAAATCTTGTCCTGTTAACTGAAATTTAGCCTAATCAAGCCCAAACATCTGAGAACCTTCCATTGGCTCGGAAATTGAAGAGACAGTCACCAAAGGTAAGTGAAGCTGATGAGAACCAAAGCCAACAGCTCATCCTGAAATGGGAATGCCAGCCAGTCTACAGAGTGGACCCTGGTGTAGAGAGCATTGGGGTACTCCTTCCCATCAGTAGTGAGTTTCTTTCCTTTACCCATCAACCCTTCTCGATTCTGAGTTTCATTTACATGTGACTCACATCTTTGACTTTATGAATCTTCTATGTCATGTCCCAAAACCCTCTAACTGATTTCATCTTTTCACCAATATAACATTTGATGCGTCCACTGCTTGGACTTTGAAGAACCTTTATTTGCTCACATTGTACTTGCCTTCACCTATGTTGATAATTTTTTTTTAAATCTTAAAGAAATATTTTCCAGTATCCAAGAGTCAAACCTTTTTGTACAAGTAATTTTCCCCCCAACACGCCTACAAATATGTGACAGCCTTTCTATCCTCCTTAAGCAGTCTCTTGGTCTGGGCTATGACTCACTGCATCATTTTTTTTTAATTCAGTCCTATCTATAGACAAGCTATAAACGGAATTTTCTTCACTGCATCACTCTCCATTTGTTGCTTGTTTCTTGTTATCAACATCTATTTGATGGAAAGGGCCATTTAGAATTATGGTGGCTGATGTATTAGGGTGTGTACTGGGTACTGCCATTAATGGTAAATATTCTGTTCTACAATTGCATTTTCCAAGTGCTACCTCTACTGTGGTAAGTAGCATCCACCTCAACTAATGGGAAATGAATGAATAAATAGAGTGATTTCCCAAAAAGCTATTTTCCCAACTTAAATGTGGAAATCTTATGATACTGTGTCTGCTTTTTTGGAGAAACAATGTTTATAATTTTTTCCCTAAAATGATAGTTTTGAGCTACTAAACAGGCAAGATTCAAGTTTGATTGGGTTTTGTTGTTGTTACTTATATTCTGCTAAAATCCTTAAATGAACTGAGTTCTCTGTACCACAAATAATTCAGAGTTGCATACCTTACTTCCTAATAACACAGTTAAAACAGTAACATGGAATAATATGGGCAGAAGTAAACTTAACTCATTGAGTTTACTTACTTTGAGAATGCTTGCTTTAGTTCTGTCAAAACAAATAAAAGCCCTCTCCAAATGGAAATATCTTATCTTTTCTTAAATATATTCCTGCTTTCATGAACTTGATTTATTTATGTCTGGTTGACCATCACCTTGGATTATTTTAACTTAATTCTCTTATCTAAGAAATAAGGAACCAAAAAGTATTATCTCCATCACTTCAAAATGTATGGCTAAAATAAGAAAACTTGTTTAAAAAATCCTGTCATCATACTCTTACCTATTTGGAAATAACCTATGTTTTGAAGTTGTGTTATATTCAGTGCCCCATCTAGGAGAGGGCTATACACCTCAACATTTTTTTAATTTAAGTGTTCCGTGCGTAGTAGTTTCCTCCGGGTGTTTCAGCAAGTAGCCACAAACTAGGTGGCTTAAAACAACAGAAATGTATTCTTTCACAGTCCAGGAGGCCAGAAATCCAAACTCTAAGGAAGAAACTGTTCCTTGCTTCTCTCCTAGCTTCCGGGGATTTCCAGGAGTCCTTAATGTGCTTTGGTTTGTAGATACATCGCTCTAACCTCTGCCTGCCATACTCATATATTCTCCTTTCCTGTGTGTCTTCATGTGGCCTTTATATTAGGACTTCAGGCACCGGATTTAGGGCTTGCTCTAATGCTATATTGCACTGCCTAGTGCTTTCCAGGCGGCACAGTGCTAAAGGATGCATCTGCCGATGCGGGGGACACGGGTCTGACCTTTGACCCAGGAAGATTCCACATGCCGGGGCGGGGGGAGAGGGGGACACTCAGCCTGTGTGCCACAACTATTGAGGACACATTCCGGAGCCCACACTCCACAAGAGGAGCCACCAAAATGAAAAGCCTGCACACGGCTAGAGAAAGCCAAAAATAAAAAAAAAAAAAATTATTATTTTTTAAAAGAGCTAACACTTTGTTTGCCATCCTCTCTTACATTTCCCCTGACACTGCTAATTAAAACTGCTTATTAAAATGGACTTTGTATATTAAAGTGGACTCTCCATCAACCTGGAGAAAAGACCTGTGATGTGACATAATAATGACATTATTTCTTTAAGACACTGAGGTTAGAATGTTTCTTTCCCGTGGGATAACTTGACCACCATGATTGTAGTACAAAAAGTTAGTACTGAATCGATGGAGGTCCCTTAACAGGCAACTGAAAATATGCAGCACTGGCTTTGAGGTCAGGTAGTTTTTGTAGCAATTTTGTTTTGTTTTCTTTTAAATCAGAAACTATAAGGATGGTGATGCAATGAAGAGGTGAAAAACCAATGCTAGTAGCCTGAATTTGTTCCTATTGGTTGCACTTGCCAGGCTAACTCAACAAAGATGAGCTCACAAAACAACTGTTTTGCAAGCAGAACTTAAGGAAAATAGAATACAGACTGGAATGAATGTCTCGGCTGGAAGTTTAATTTGTACTCATCTCCACTTAATATAAAGAACTGACAAAGCAGGTGAATAAAAATGGCCAATTAAAATTCAGGCTTAAAGACAAGTATCAGAGTATAGTTAATACACCAATTTTAAAAACTCTTAATGGGTATTATTTTAGCAGGAAATTCTTTCAATTAGAAAAATATGGTTTAGGAAAAAGGAAAAAAAATAATGTTATCTTTCTCTTATGGAAGCATGATAGGCTTAAAGTTACCCATATTAAATCTAGGCAAAGAAGCATGGTTCCAAAAGATCAGTGTGTCTGTTGACACATGAGACTCAGAAAAATCAAGTAAATAAATTTATTAACTTTTTGATAAAACTGTGTGAATCAACAAACCATGGACCTAAGATAATTGTTTTTTTTTAGACTTAAAATAAAAGTTTGACCACCACATTCTATGGCAGGAAACAGGCAGAGATGATCAGCTAAAACAAAATTCATATAATACCAATGAAATACCTAAGGCTTTTGAGGTAAGGTAAAAATTAAATTATCCTAAGAAATTATCAATCAATTTTATCTATAAATAAAAATGTATTACTATCTTTTCCAATAAGAAAATGCATAGTATTTTCTGATAGTTACTGGTAATGTCCAATTTATATATATGTTTTCTAAGTATGTTTCCTTGTAACTAGAAAAGCAATTAAGATAATAATGGGCATAGACTCAAACCTCTACTGAAACTTAAATATTTTGTGTTTTTGGATCACTTGCTACAAGATACATTATGGGAGAAGTTTCAAATGTCTTTCAAGATGCAAATTTAGGAGAAATTTATGAAAGGAATTTTTCTTCCAATGTTTTATTAACTGAAGATTAAAGCAGTGTTTTCCATTTTCTAGTTAATATTTTCTACTCTAACACATTGCTTCTCTTCAAAGCATGCTCTTATTTTAACAGCAGATACATTAGACTGTTTCAGGCAGGACATTACGTACATGCCCACAACACAAACTTGAATATGCCTTTTCAGGTTGCTAATTCTGACTGAATCAGGCTGTGATTCACTCTTCCTCACAGCAGTAGACATAGTAAGGAAACAGAAGACACTGTGGCGGCGGGTGGGAGTGGGTACAAAACACAAAGCTTTATATTGTATTGTAAATAAAATCAGGTAAATCCGATCTTAGAACAATGCGTACCAAAGATGCAGTGCTAGCTGCTCTAGTAAGAGAAAGCTACTCATAATAAAATAGAAAGCCATGAAAGAAACAAACCTCAGAGAAATCAAAAACAAAATATGGTGTATTGTTTAAATAAAAAAATCTGTTCAGACTGCATTTTTTGGATGTTCAGAAAACAAGTGAACCAAACACGTTATATGTTTTCTTGTCAAACAACGGAATGAAATCCATCACTGTTAAATGGGGACCTCGTGCCTGCGACTGCACTTTCGTAAAGCTAACAACTGTGAAGAGTGCCTTTTGACATTACTTTAAGCTAGAATGCGTGATGAGATTGTTATGTCAATTATGAGTAGCTTATAAAGCAACAAATTACTTAGCCATAGGCATGGAAACACATTTGAAAAGCATGTTCAAGACTTTAAAATATGCATAAAAATGGGTCCAGAAAAAATTCAGAACAAGTTTCGAGTGCCTGCAGAACTGAAAAGCAGAATTTGCTTACAATTTCATACATTTTAAAAGATATTCCTAATGTGTTTTGCCTATAAAAGTAAATATATCTCAATATAAAGCTGCACAATATATATTAATCATATCATGTGACTTACCTTAATGTCTCTGCCTTTCTATTAAATTTTTGTCACATAATAATAAAATTGTGAAATTGCTTGTACATTAAAAGAAAAATAGAATCAGAGATTATATATACATTATATATATGAATGTATATATACTATACATATATGTGTGTGTGTGTGTGTGTGTGTATATATATATATATATATATATATATATATATTAGATTCTTCACCATTATAGGTTATTTCAAAATACTGAGTATACTTGCCTGTGCTATACAGTAGGTCCATGTTTGTTATCTATTTAAATATGCTAGTATGTACATGTTAATCTCAAACTCTTAAATTTATCGCTTCCCTCCTCCTTTCTCTTTGGTAGCCTTTAATTTGTTTTCTATGTCTGTAAGTCTATTTCTCTTTTGTAAATAAATTCAATTTTCTTTTTAGATTCCTTGTATAAGCAATATCATATGATAGTTGTCTTTCTCTGGCCTACTCCTTTTAGTATAATAATCTCTAGGCCCATTCATGTTGCTGCAAATAGTATTATTTTATTCCTTTTTATGTCTGAATAATATTCCATTATGTAAATATACTCCATCATTTTTATCCATTCATTTGTTCATGGACATTTAGGTTGCTTCCCAGCATATCTTGGCTATTGTAAATAATGCAGCTATGAACACTAGGGTATATGCATCTTTTCAAATTATAGTTTTCTCCTGACACATGCCCAGGAGTGTGATCTTTGGATCATATGGTAATTATTTTTAGTACTTCAGATAATCTCCCTACTATTCTCCATAGTGGCTGCGCCAGTTTACAGTCCCATGAACCAGACATGTTTATTGATCCTACCATACTATAAACTCTATGCTGGGCAGTGGGTAATAAAAAATTATTTATTCCACTGGGGAGTTTACATAGTAATAGCAGCAAAAGACAAGTATGTAAACTAAAGAGTATGATAACTTGGATTAGAAGAGCATTAGGAAATGACTCAGACTGGGTCTAATCAAGTGGATCTTGAGAGAAGGCTGGAGGGCTAGTAGTCTATTTGCTTGATGCCTCTAGCAAACACAAAGAAGTCAGAGAAATGGGAACCAGATGGGAAGGGAGAGCACGTAGGACGGGTTAGTGAGCAGATCACCGATTCGGTCAGCTGAGATGGTCAAGTTGCCTAATATGCCTAGGTTTGCTCATTTCAAGGATTTGGACTCAGCATTTGTCCTTGGTTAGGGTTTTTCAAAGTCTCTAGCTCTGTGGCATCTCATCCAGGCCGGCACTTGTAAGTTCTTTTGATAAGACATAGCAAGAATGCATGAGGATCGCAAGAGAGGTGGGGACATAGGCAGGGTGGCAACAATGTCTGTTATAAAAATGAGCCAAAATGCACCTACCCTGAAAGGCGAATGAGATCAGGGGAGAATTTAATGCCTCTGGAAACATGAAAATTAAATGATCTAAGTTTTGAAGGATAACGTAATTGAGTTAAGAAGATGAAGCATAAAGTAGGAAAAAAAAATGTAAATAACACGCAACATGCCACCTTCAGAAGACCTTAGTTTGTTTAAGAGTGTGTGTCTTTCTGCTTCCTATTTGCCATGAAGGAGAAACAGAGAAAAGGGAATGACTTTTTCAAACTTTAAGTTAGTCCTTTCTTTCAGATTCTCTTTTAGTTTAGCTAGTTTTCCTGAAAACTTTGAGAAGGCTGTGACGATTTGAACAAGAGCTATTTGCATCCCCCATTCACTCTTTTTTTAAATATGTATTGACACTTTTCTCTCTGTCAGACATGGTACTAGGCATTACAAATAGGTTAGTAAACAACATCAGCATTCTTCCCGTCCTTGTGCAATTTGGGGAAGGGAATGGCAATCCACTCCAATATTATTGCCTAGATAATTCTATGGGCAGAGGAGCCTGATGAACTACAGTCCACAGAGTTGCAAAGAACTAGGCACGACTGAGCAACTAGCATGCTCACTTTCACCATTTCACTTGTTAGGACAGCCCAAGGAATCTAATAAAGCATCCAATTCAAACTTCAGAAAAGTTGAAGAGGACAGGTGGTTTAGGGAGAAAATATTTCAAACAAAATAAAGCAAGATGTGTAAATATCTAGAGGAGAGGGAGAAAAATCTGCCCTCAGATAACAAAAATAGGATGAATGCTCAAAATTCTCCAAGCCACACTTCAATAGGACATGAACTGTGAACTTCCAAATGTTCAAGCTGGATTTAGAAAAGGCAGAGGAACCAGAGATCAAATTGCCAACATCCCTGGGATCATCAAAAAAGCCAAAGAGTTCCAGAAAAAACATCTATTTCTGCTTTATTAACTATGCCAAAGCCTTTGACTGTGTGGATGACAACAAACTGTGGAAAATTCTTCAAGAGATGGGAATACCAGACCACCTGACTTGCCTTCTGAGAAATCTGTGTGCAGGTCAAGAAGCAACAATTAGAACTGGATAAGGAACAACAGACTGGTTCCAAATAGGGAAAGGAGTATGCCAGGGCTGTATATTGTTACCCTGCTTATTTAACTTATATGCAGAGTA
>SRVM01011248.1:0-10140 GCA_007570785.1 Antilocapra americana | reverse complement strand
TCTTGATGAAAGTGAAAGAGAGAGTGAAAAAGTTGGCTTAAAGCTCACCATTCAGAAAACTAAGATCATGGCATCCGGTCCCATCACTTCATGGCAAATAAATGGAGAAACAGTGGAAACAGTGAGAGACTTTATTTTGGGGGGCTCCAGAATCACTGCAGATGGTGATTGCAGCCATGAAATAAAAAGATGTTTACTTCTTGGATGAAAAGTTATGATCAACCTATACAGCATATTAAAAAGTAGAGACATTACTAGTCCGTCTAGTCAAGACTATAGTTTTTCCTGTAATCATGTATGGATGTGAGAGTTGGACTATAAAAAAAGCTGAGTGCCAAAGAATTAATGCTTTTGAACTGTGGTGTTGGAGAAGACTCTTGAGAGTCCCTTGGACTGCAAGGAGATCCAACCAGTCCATCCTAAAGGAGATCAGTCTTGAATGTTCATTGGAAGGATTGATGTTGAAGCTGAAACCCCAATATTTTGGCCACCTAATGCGAAGACCTGACTCATTGGAAAAGACCCTGATGCTGGGAAAGATTGAGGGCAGGAGGAGAAGGGGACGACAGAGGATGAGATGGTTGGATGGCATCACCAACTCAATGGACACAAGTTTGAGTAAACTCCCGGAGTTGGTGATGGACAGGGAGGCTTGGCGTGCTGCTGTTCATGGGGTCACAAAGAGTTGGACTCAACTGAGCAACTGAACTGAACTGATAAGTATGTAGTTATTTTCATTTTGTCACTTATTTTCTGGTTGTTTTTGTAGTTCTCTATACTTTTCTTCTTTTAATCTCTTTCCTTGTGGTTTCATGATTTCTTTTAGGGTTAAGTTTTTATTCCTTTCTCTCAAGTATTTGCATATCTGTTGAGGTAGTGGTGCCGCCAAGTCGTGTCTGGCTCTTGCCATTCCATGGGCTGTAGCCCACCAAGCTCCTCTGTCCATGAGATTTTCCAGGCAAGAATCCTGGAGTGGGTTGCTGTTTTCTTCTCCAGGGGTCTTCCCAACCCAGGGATTGAATCCAGTGTCTCCTGCATTGCAGCAGATTCCTTACCAGCTGAGATACCAGGGAAGCCCTATCTGTTGTAGATTTTTGATTTGTGGTTACTGTAGGGTATATGTTGATCTATAACTATATATATACTTATCTTAAATTGACAGTCATTTAAGTTCTAAAAGATATACATATTTTTGCTATCACCTCCGTATTTAGTGTTTTGAATGTCTTATTTTACATTTTCATGCCTATCTCTCAACTGCTTATTGTAGTTATAGTTGCTTTTACAATTTTTTGTCTTTTAACCAAAGTACTAGCTTCTTTGAGTGGTTGATCCACTGCTTTTGCTATATATTTGCCTTTACCAGTGGGATTTTTCCCTTCCTATATTTTCTCATTTCTTGTTGCAAATTTTCTTTTTCAGTTAAAGAAGACCCTTCAATTTCTTTCAGACTTTGGTTTAATAATGATGAATTCTCTTTCACTCTTTGCTTATCTGAAAAACTGTTCAGCTCTCCTCAACTCTGAATGATAACTTTGCTAGGTAGAGTATCCTAGTCTGTAGATTTTTTCGTGGGAGCACCTTGAATATATCATGCCCCTCCCTCTGGCCTACAAATTTTCTGCTGAAAAAAATCAGCTGATATCCTTATGGAGGTTTCCTTCTATGTGACTCTTTGTTTTTCTCTTGCTGCCTCTGAAATTCTCTCTTTAACTTTGTCATTTTAATTATGATGTGTATGGTCTCTTTGACTTCATCTCCTTTGAGACTCTCTGTGCTTCTAGGTTAGGGAATTTTCAGCCATTATTTCATCAAATACATTTTCTACTCATTTCTGTCTCTTTTGTCCTCCTGGGACTACTATAATGTGAATATTAGTATGCTTGATATTGTTCCAGGTCCTTTAACTAGCCTCATTTTTATTTATTTTTTCTTTTTGCTCTCCTGATTGGATGATTTCCAGTATTCTGTCTTCCAGATGGTGTTCTTCTGTGCCACCTAGTCTGCTTTTAACTCCTTCTAGTGTATTTTTCATTCTGTTCTTGTATCCTTCATCTTTGACTGATACTTTTTCATATTTCCTGTTTCTTTGTTGAAGTTCTCACTATTTCATCTGTTCTTCCCCCCCACCCAGTTCAGTTAGCACGCATATTACAATCACTTTGTCCTCTTTAATAAATAAATTAGTCTAAATTAATAAAAATCAGATCTTTTAGGACTTTTGCTCTTTCATTTGAAACATATCCCTCTGTTTTCTCATTTTATCTAACTTTCTATGTTGGTCTCTATGAAGTGAGGTGACATCAGGTTACTTATCCTGATCTTAAAAGTCTGTGTGGAAGCATCTCTATGCAGTCCGCATGCACCCAGTGTCTTTGATGGGAGAACTGGACCTGAAGCGGACATGGGCCTTGTCTTCCCTGGCAGCGTGCTGGCAGCCACTGCTTTAATGGGAGGTAAGGCTGGATCTGGAGGTTAGGCTGGATCTGAAGGGACTAGAGTCAGAGCCGGATGAAAACCAGGCTTTCTTCTAGGCTCAGCGGCAGTCAAAGACCTATCATTGGAGGGGCTGGGGCCCAAGAAGCTGGAGCAGGAGCCCTGAAGGAGCTTGGCTTTTCCTGCCCGTGATGGCAGCCTCTGCCTTGGCTGGGGATGTGACGTGGCAGGCCCTAGGGCTTGGGCTGCACTTCTGAGCTGGTCCACTTTTTCCCCTGGTGTGCAAACCTTGGCCAGAGGCTGGATCAGGGCCAGAGAGGTTGAAAGGTACTGAGCTGGTTTTTCTTCTTCCCACCTGCATGCAAGCAATGGTGGTCTCTGTTCTGGCCAGAGGCAGAGCTAGGGTCAAGGTGGCTCTAGGCCCTCCAAGTATGCATTTTTGTTGTTGTTCAATTGTTAAGTCATGTCTGACTCTTTGTGACTCCATGGATGGCAGCACACCAAGCTTTCCTGTCCTTCACCATATCCCGGAATTTGCTCAAACTCACATCACATCCATGGAGTTGATGATGCCATCCAACCATCTCATTCTCTGTCGTCCCCTTCTCCTCCTGCCCTCAATCTTTCCCAGCATCAAGGTCTTTTCCAATCAGCTGGAAATCAGCTGGCTCTTTACATCAGCTGACTAAAGCATTGGAGCTTCAGCATCAGTCTTTCCAATGAATATTTAGGACTGACTTCCTTTGTCAATCAGATCAAACCAGATGGACTGGTTGGACCTCCTTGCTGTCCAAGGGACTCTCAAGAGTCTTCTCCAGCACCACAATTCAGAAGTATCAATTCTTTGATGCTCAGTCTTCTTTATGATCCAGCTCTCACATCAGTACATGACTACTGGAAAACCACGTAGGTGGGTTCATAGCTTTGACTATATGGACCTTCGTCGACAAAGCGATATTTCTGTTTTTTAATATGCTATCTAGCTTGGTCATAGCTTTTCTTCCAAGGAGCAAGCCTCTTTCAATTTCATGGCTGCAATCACCGTCCGCGTGATTTTGGAGCCCAAGAAATAAAGTCTACTCCAGTTTCCATTTTTTCCCCATGTTATTTGCCATGAAGTGATGGACCAGATGCCATGATCTTAGTTTTCTGAGGCATGCTCACTGACAAAGCAGCTCAACCTTAGCAGAGAGCAGCAGTGAAGTGGGGATACACTGGGGCTGTCCTGGCGGGGCAAGCAGAGCACCAGGCCTCTCTCCACACACTGCTTCCAAGCTGTGATTGGGACCAAGCAAGTCTGTGCGTGCATTGTTCAAGAGTGGAATCCGAGGCTCCTACAGCCCTCTGATAAGTTTTCAAACCAGCAAAAGGGGCTCATCTTCCCAGTCTAGACTCCAGGGCTAGCTGCCATGGTTGGCCGTGGCTCAAACCTCTCCATTCCCAGAAAGCCTGTGATTTGCCCCTTCCCCCTTGGGTTGCCAGGTACCGATGTGAGTCCTGACTAGATCACTTCTCCTCCCCTTCTACCAGATTCCACGAGGTTCTTTCTTCACAGCTTTGGTTGTAGACCAGCCACACTGCTAGGCTTTGGGTCGTCCTCAGCGCAATTGCTCTGTATGCAGTTGTAACTTCGATGGGTTCATGAGAGGAAATGAGCTCAGGGTCCTCCTACTCCACCATCTTGATCCCAACCCCCTCAATTCCTGCTTTTTATTTTACCTGCATAATTCACAGGCTGAAAATTGCACAACCAGATTCCATCAACATACAGTGAAACCAAGTCCCTGCCCGAAATGCTGTTGGTTGTAAACATGTTTGCACTTTGCTGTCACAATTACGCCTATCTGTTGTGTCGCAGAGGAAAGCCAACCTTGGCCACTGCAGTTAATTTTTACCAAGCCTCTTTTGGTAAACAGGAGACTTAGCAGGGCGATATTCTTTCTAAACCAGAAGCCTCGATATGATTGTAGTATAACAAATAAAAGCAGCTCTTTTGAAAACTCCAGGAAACGAACGGCTCATTTCTCCTGGCTGATGGATGTGTGGGCACTCAATTATCTTATGCTGATTAAAGAGAAGCACGGCTGCCTCGAGGCAGAGAAAAAGAAAAGCAAAAGCGGAGCCCTTTAGCAAAAGGGAGCCGTGATGTAAGTGGTGGTAAACAAGGTGGGTCTGCTTTTCTACTTGTGTGTGGCTTCCAGATGCCACAAAATGGGATCCGATGAAGCTGGGACCACGCTTTGCCATGAAGCTACCTTCCTAGAGTTCGTCTAGGGAGATAAAAGGGGGTCATTAATTACAAAAGACCAACTCTGCGTCTGACCCTTGCATCTAATTTCCCATTTAAAGATGCTCTGCAAGGTAGGTCATGTCGTAGTCACCTTGAAGCTCCAGGAACAGATGTGGAGAGCCACTTTCCTCTCTGTGTGGAGCAGCGGATGACGAAGGACCCTCAGGCCTGCTGGGGTGTGAACCCTGGTGCTCAGGAAACTTTGTGCCTGGTGGGGAGATCCGCACTGTCCAGATGTGGGCAGATTTATGACACCACTGAAAGGCCCTGGATTGAGGGGTAGATTCAAGCAGTGAGGAGTCCAGATGGATCATTTCCCAATTGTTTCCTGCCCATTCCTCTGGCAGACATGCACACAAACAACCATGCACACAGCAGGAAATATCCTGGAAGCGCCTCCCCCCTCCAAGCCCAAGAAAGAAGGAGGGAGTCCAGATGGTATCAGTGGAAAGAAAGCCTGTCTCGAGGATCAGGGGCTGACTTCTCAGCCCAGCTCTGCCTCTCAACAGCTCTGCTGCACGGAATAAATCTCTCTGCCCCTCCCCACTCCATAATAAAGGGCCGCCCAGGGTAATTTCCAAGGTCTTTCCAGTTTTACATCCTATGATTCTATTAATGCCGAGAGGGGGTTTTAAGTGCTAAATGGAGTCCATGAAGGCTGAATATTTCTTGAGATTTAAAATGTCTCTCTGCTAATTGAAACTAATTCTCCAAACCACACATTAAAAGCCCCAGGCTGATTTTTCTATTTGATGGGCCCTGACAAAGCGGAGCGTAGAGATGGAGCGGCCCCGGGTGGGCACTCTGGTGTGAGCCCTCTGCTATTCCTCCCCCGTCGAGGCTCCTGCTAATTTGTATTAATGCATCTCTGCTCCCCCCAGCGCCCGAGCCCGCGCCCCGGCCAGCCCCACAGCCCATGCCACTTAAGCCTCATAATTCTCTGCTGCCTCTCTCCCCCTTCCAGCTCTCAACTTAGAGCTTGGCAGCTAATGGCCATAATCATGATGACGAGCATTAACAATGATGGGCACTGCTCTCAACAGAATGCAGCTCTTCCTCAAGAGAAGGAACACTTAAATCCCAACTAGGTAAGTGGGTTTGATGGTGGTGTCAGCCCCGGAGCCAGGTGTCTGCAGGAGAGGCTGCAGGCTGTGCACGCAGAGGCAGGTACATCCAGGAAAACAGTAGCCCAAAACCCCAAAGAAGCAGGGAAGAGATTTGAGGTTCTGTGTTCACCTTCCCTGGCCCCCAGTGCCAGAGAGTCCTTGAAAGGGGTATCTTCTACCATGGAGGGGGTTGAGATGATTAAATACATGAAAAAGTCAAAGCTCATAATGCCGTGTCTACCTTTGCTTTATGAGATGCATTCTGTTAAAAACCTGTGCTGACATATCCGTACCATACAATTTACCACCTTAACCATTTTTTTCAGCATATAATTCAATGGCATGAAGTTGCAGGGGTCCCCAACCTCCGGGACCTAAAGTCTGATGAACTGAGGTGGAACTGCTATAATAGTAATAGAATCAAAATGTCACAATGGATGTACTCAAGGTGTATCTCAAAACCATCCCTCACCCCAACCCGTGGAAAAATGATCTTCCATGGGAAAATTTCCTTGCATGATACCAGTCCCTGGTGCCAAAAAGGCTGGGGACCGCTGGCACTGAGGACACCTACATTGTGGCCCCACCCCTGCCATCCATCCCCAGAAAGCTTTCATCATCCCAGAGTCTCTGAACCTACGAAACAGTAACTGTGCATTTATTTGCCCCTTCCAACAACCCTGTATGTGATAGACTTACGTTTTGTGATTCTTTTGGTCTATTCCACCTTACGAATGCTGGTCAGGACTCAGTAGCAATCTACATTTTGAAAAGCTGTATACCCCTCTCCCCAGTGGGGAAACTAAGGCACAGGGAGAGGAAATAGTATATCCCAACTGCGCAGCGAGCCAGGGGCACGAAGGCAGTGAGGCAGTGTGCTAGCCCTAACCCTAGCCCTAGCCTCACCGGTCTTTGGACCCTCACGGCACTTCTTATATGGCTACCAGGGCTTTGTCTGTTCCTCTCTCACAGGATATTAAAAAGCCGTACAAGAGGGGTGGGCTTCCCTGGTGGCTCAGTGGACCTCCTGCCAACGCAAGAGATGTGGGTTCAATCCCTGAGCAGGGAAGATCCTCTGGAGAAGGTAATGGCAACCCACTCCAGTGTTCTTGCCTGGAAAATCCCATGAACAGAGGAGCCTGGCAGGCTACAGTCCATGGGGTCACAAAGAGTCGGACATGACTAAGCGACTAAACAACAGCAAGAGGGAAGAGAAAGACATGAGAAAACCGGGATGGCCACCATCTAGAGTTGACCAATGTCAATATTTTATCATAGTCCTTGACATATTTATACAAGAAAAGGAATATTAGGGAAAGCTATCCCCCTTTCCCCCTGCCTGGCCATCATCTCCCTGTAGGCAACCTGAGTTTCGCCTTTCTGAATTTGGTGTGTGTTTTTTTCAGTCCACCATTTCCATGTTTACACCTACAGAGAGAGCTATTCATGAATAATTCATTGTGTTGTTTGCAGTGTGTTTTTAAACATTTTCATAAACGATATTACACAGGAAGCTTGCTTTTTCACTCAACATTATGTTTTGAGATGTAATCATGTTGCTATGAGAGAGGGAGTGAGTATGTGTGTGTGTGTGTGCTTAGGTTGTCTCCAATTTATTTCCCTATTACAAACAATGCTGCAATTATGCACAAGTCTCTCTAGGTAATAGGTCTAGCAGCGCAATTGCTGAGTCTCTGCGAACATGCATTTCCAATTCCAATTTTGCTTTGGATATTGACAAATTGCTTTCTAAAGTGGCTGAATTAATTTACACTCCTAACAACAGTGTGTGAGAATTCTTATTTCTCCTTATCTTCCCTAACTCTTGCTATTGTCATTTTTAAAAAATTTTACCCATCTGATTAGTGTGAAACATTCTCTTGTTTGTTTTAAATCACATTTATCTCATTATTAGAAGGACTAAGAATATGGGCTTAGTCTAGTGCGGCCAAGAGGAGCTACACCCAGCCCAAGGTAAGGGGTGGCGGCTGCGCTTTGCTGGAGCAGGCATGAAGAGAGACCCCGCATCCAAGGTAACAGAAACACAGGTAAGATGGTAGGCACTGAGAGAGGGGATCAGGGGCAGACAGGCTGAAACTTCAGTCATGGACAACTAGCCAATCTGATCACATGGACCACAGCCTTGTCCAACTTAATGAAACTAAGCCATGCCGAGTGGGGCCACTCAAGATGGAAGGGTCATAGTGGAGAGGTCTGACAGAATGTGGTCCACTGGAGAAGGGAATGGCAAACTACTTCAGTATTCTTGACTTGAGAATGCCATGAACAGTATGAAAAGGCAAAAAGATAGGACACTGAAAGATGAACTCCCCAGGTCGCTAGGTGCTCAATATGCTACTGGAGATCAGTGGAGAAATAACTCCAGAAAGAATGAAGGGATGGAGCCAAAGCAAAAACAGTACCCAGTTGTGAATGGGACTGGTGATAGAGGCAAGATTCGATGCTGTAAAGAGCAATATTGCATAGGAACCTGGAATGTTAGGTCCATGTATCAGGGCAAGTTGGAAGTGATCAAACAGGAGATGACAAGAGTGAACATAGGCATTCTAGGAATCAGTGAACTAAGATGGACTGGAATGGGTGAATTTAACTCAGATGACCCTTATATCTACTACTGTGGGCAGGAATCCCTAAGAAGAAATGGAGCAGCCATCATGGTCAACAAAAGAGTCTGAAATGCAGTACTTGGATGCAATCTCAAAAATGACGGAATGATCTCTGTTCATTTCCAAGGCAAATCATCCAATATCACGATAATTCAAGTCTATGCCCCAACCAGTAATGTTGAAAAAGCTGAAGTTGAACAGTTCTATGAAGACCTACAAGGCCTTCTAGAACTAACACCCCCAAAAAATGTCCTTTTTCATTATAGGGAAGTGGAATGCAAAAGTAGGAAGTCAAGAAACACCTGGAGTAACACGCAAATTTGACCTTGGAGTACAGAATGAAGCAGGGCAAAGGCTTATAGAGTTCTGCCAAGAGAACACACTGGTCATAGCAAACACCCTCTTCTAACAACACAAGAGAAGACTCTACACATGGACATCACCAGATGGTCGACACCGACATCAGATTGATTATATTCTTTGCAGCCAAACATGGAGAAGCTCTATACAGTCAGCAAAAACAAGACCAGGAATTGACTGTGGCTCAGATCATGAACTCCTTATTACCAAATTCAGACTTATATTGAAGAAAGTAGGGGAAAACCATGAGACCATTCAGGTATGACCTAAATCAAATCCCTTATGACCATACAGTGGAAGTGAGAAATAGATTTAAAGGACTAGATCTGATAGACAGGATGCCCAAAGAACTATGGATGGAGGTTCATGACATCGTACAGGAGACAGGGATCAAGACCATCCCCAAGAAAAAGTAATGCAAAAAACCAAAATGGTTGTCTGAGGAGGCCTTACAAATAGCTGTGAAAAGACGGGAAGAGAAAAGTAAAGGAGAAAAGGAAAGATATACCCATTTGAATGCAGAGATCCAAAGAATAGCAAGGAGAGATAAGAAAGCCTTCCTCAGCGATCAATGCAAAGAAATAGAGGAAAACAACAGAATGAGAAAGATTAGAGATCTCTTCAAGAAAATTAGAGATACCAAGGGAACGTTTCATGGAAAGACTGGCTCAATAAAGCATAGAAATGCTATGGACCTAACAGAAGCAGAAGATATTAAGAAAAGGTGGCAAGAATACACAGAAGAGATGTACAAAAAAGGTCATCATGACCCAGATAATCATGATGGTGTGATCACTCACCTAGAGCCAGACATCCTGGAATGTGAAGTCAAGTGGGCCTTAGGAAGCATCACTACAAACAAAGCTAGTGGAGGTGATGGAATTCCAGTTGAGCTATTTCAAATCCTGAAAGACAATGCTGTGAAAGTGCTGCACTCAATATGACAGTAAATATGGAAAACTCAGCAGTGGCCACAGGACTGGAAAAGGTCAGTTTCCATTCCAATCCCCAAAAATGGCAATGCCAAAGAATGCTTGAACTACCACACAATTGCACTCATCTCACACGCTAGTAAAGTAATGCTTAAAATTCTCCAAGCCAGGCTTCAGCAATACGTTAACCATGAACTTCCAGATGTTCAAGCTGGTTTTAGAAAAGGCAGAGGAACCAGAGATCAAATTGCCAACATCTGCTGGATTATCAAAAAAGAAAGAGAGTTCCAGAAGAGCATCTATTTCTGCTTTATTGACTATGCCAAAGCCTTTGACTGTGTGGATCAGAATAAACTGTGGAAAACTCTGAAAGAGATGGGAATACCAGA
>SRVM01011195.1:0-13189 GCA_007570785.1 Antilocapra americana | reverse complement strand
TGCACCATGATTCTGCACACAGTGGCCCTTCAGAACCTCAGGAGACTCGCTCCATTCCCACTATAGCCAGAACCCTCCCCAGGCATTAAAATGCCTGTGGAGTCACTTTGGCCCAAGCCCTACTTCTGGATCCCTGGAGCCTACTACAGTCTCAAGAGTGTGAAGAATCAGGTCTTTTATACATAGATTTCCTGCTGTCAGATCTGAGCTTTGGATTCACTGTCAGCTCTGTTGTGTGGCAACCAGGTGGGCCATGATGCAGGCAAAGAAGCTGAGTTCCAATGAGGCATTGAAAGGACAGCGATGGATACAACCTGTTGCAAACAGAGGGAGGGTCCCTGCATGTCTCAGAAAAGGCCTCTGGTTTGCACGTATGAAGGAGGGCCCCCACGGTGCAAAAGAAAGAGAGGTACTCAGTGGCAAAGGCTCTTGGCCTCTCCTGTAGCAGCTCCATTTGGTAGCCCATGAACAGTGGACAGTCAATGTGGTCACATGAGCATGAGCAGAATGAATAGGGGCAGGGTGAAAGCATACCCAGAGGGTGTGGTGGGGTGGATGAAAGGAGGTGCCCTTCCTCTCTTCAGTGCAAACTGCTTTTGTGAGTCTCAGAGCAGCCAGACAGCAGTTATCAGGTCAGGCTCCCACAGTGCCCAGTGTGGGCTGGGTGCCTTAACTCCTGTCACATTGACAAGGCATACCATGTGGCTGCCTAGAGGTCTAACAGCAGGATATGGGGTTTTGTCTGGGTACACTCCTCCTTCCTTGCTGCAGCTTAGTTACCTCCTTCTTTGAGCCCCGGTTTTGTCCTCTAGGATAAAGTCATCGATTGTTACCTTAGCAGGTTGCTACCTTAATCCTCTGAAGACTAATTAGGGTAATCCTACAATTACTATCTGGCCTTAGGAGGTATCAATTAATAGCTGGCATTAAGGGATATTGGTCTTCCCTGATACCTCAACTGGTAAAGAATCCTCTTGCAATGCAGGAGACACCAGGCTGATTATTGGGTTGGGAATCCTGATCCGCTGCAGAATGGACAGCCTACCCACTCCAGTATTGTTGGGCCTCCCTTGTGGCTTAGCTGGGAAAAAATCTCTCTGCAATGTGGGATACCTGGCTTCCATCCCTGGGTTGGGAAGATCCCCTGAAGAAGCGAAATGCAACCCACTCTGGCCTGGAGAATTCCATGGACTGCATAGTCAGACAAGATAGAGTGACCTTCCATTGAATTTCAAGACAAATAAATTAAATGCAGATAAACTTGAGTCTCCCAGTGTCATCTCACATTCCTTTCATGAAGCTAGCCAAAACACACACGCTTGCATTTCCAGGGTCTCCACTTAGCCAGCTGGACTGGAAATACAGCAGGGTTCAAACAAGTTGACAGACAAGCAGGATGCATGCACAGATGGCATCCCTCAGGTCTCAGGTGGAGCTCCTGGATCACAGCAGAAATAGGCACTCTCAATCCCTGGGCTCAGCAGCACCCTCATTCTCAGGCAGTCAGCTCAGACCTGATGGGAGCACGAGGATCACCAAGTACCCCAGGCTGACCTCTTGCCCCTCCCACTGCTGTAGCCTGACCTCACCAGCCCCACCCCTTCCAGCAGAACAAGAGCTCCTCTTCCCCTTGATTCCAGCTTGAGGACCGGCCCTGGGCCCCGATTGGTCACCACCTCAGTCCTGAGCCAATCATGGTAACCAGGAAAGATGGAACACACCGATTGGGCAGGTCCAGGTCATGTGACCATACTCTCCAGGACTCGGGGCCCCTGCTCACCCTGTGTCAGGGGTCGAGACAGTGCAATGCTCCAAGACCAGGGCTGAGAGTCCAGTCACCATGTCCCTGTGTTCAGAGTCCTGGGACATGCCTGTACATCCTCGCTACACACTGCTTTGTCCGCTGCAGACAAAATATTCATGACACACCTCTCCCTTTCCCAAGCCCTGTTTCATGCACCCACATTCAAGGGAGCAAGGCCTCCTGAATGGGTGTGGAGATTCTCACTTAGCCTCTAGGTTTGTTTTTTGGGTCACATTAGAATAATGTATTCAGTCAAAAAACACCCAGGAGCACCACCATGCTGCTCTGTGTTTTTAGGATTATCAGCTTTTCTGAGTAGAGGGCATCACCCAGGGCCTCTCTAAGGGAGTGGAATTTTGTCCAAGGAAGCACCTGAAACACTGAATCACTGAATCACTTTGCTGTACACCTTAAAGTAACAAATAATTAAAAATCAACAATACCTCAAGTAAATTTGTTTTCACTCAACAAAACCTGTTCTAAAATTTGCAAAGTTTTTATTTCATGTTTTGTCTCTTATTATCACCACCTAATTGCTTTGGTGGTGTTTTATGAGATAGAGATCCAAATAATTTTCCCAATGAATACCAAATACTGTCAATGGGACAATTCCTTTCTCCTTTCTCCTGTAAATGTCCTTTCTCCATTTCCATATTAAGAATCTTTTTGAAAATCCCAGGTATCAAAAACTTCAGGTCTTTGGTAATTTGTGGAGCACCTCAGAGGCAGATGTCCTTTTCTGTGTTATCTCCTGGCATCTCACTACTGTCAGTCTCTAGTACACACAAGTGCCCTCAGAAAGTTCTCTGTAGTGAAGCATGCATGTTGCTGTGAGGACAGAGGATGTGAGCTCAGAGGACGGGCTGAGTCTATAATAACCATGTGGCCATGCTCAGCAACCCCAACATTAAGTCTGGCTGATGCTTCCTAAGGCAAGGTCTGTGTTTCTTCCTCTTGGTGTCTGGCTGTGCAAAATGTTGATAGATTGGAACTTGGATCTCTGGGTCCAGCAATGTAGAGATATTTCCACAGCCTGCTTTTTCATCATATTTTCCTCCCGTGGGCTTTGCTGAGCTGGTATGGAGATATTTCTGTGATATTTCTCCTAAAGACTTGAGAGGTACTCAGTCCTTCTGCTTCCTATCCCCTACCTCATCTGTACTTATGCCAGTTTTATTTCATATAGCTAATTTTCAACAGTGTTCATCCTTGTGTCATTCTGACACTCAGGCACCTGTGGTTTAATATATCTCCAACTCCTGAGAGCTGTTCACCTGGAGTGGACGGGGAGAACTGTGGGAGCAGCACCACATCACACTGGAGCCTGGACCAGAGAGAAGGTTCTTGCCAAGAAGGCTCCATCCCTGCTTGGGGGTTCAGAATTATCACTTCTGACTGTGCATCTCCCAGGCCCTTGGTGCAGGCCCCATGCTGACATCTGGAAAGGAGGTGGCTTCCTTTCATTACACAAGACTAGCATTTTTCTTTTTTTGTTGTCCTGGTCCTCGTCCAGTCCCATTTGATGCCCCACTTGACCCTCAACCACAGGACCAGGAGAGTCCAGTTCTAGAGGATTTTCATGCAAGGAGCTGCTCCTGGAGACACTCCAACCCTCGGGCCCAAGCATTTCCTTGGAGTTTCACAGCCCTGGGAGGAGATACTTGGTCTGTGTCCATTTTACACTTGAATATGTTGTGCGGCAGTTCATTGTGTGAAAAGCCCTGGGTAACTCTGCGGGTCAGTGGGTGAGCTGGCATTTGAAACCAGACTCTGTGTCTTGGAGTCCATGACTCTACAGGTGTTTCTGCTTCTCAGTTAAATTTATTGAAGGTATTTTTTTGATGCATTTTTATATGGGACTCTTCTCTCTCTGATGTATCCTACCCTGCTATCTTGCTGAGTTTATTGGTTTTAATAGTTGTTACTTGGTGGAGCTTCTATGGTTTCATATAAATCCTGTCACAATCGAATAGTGACAGTGTTACTTCTTCTGTTCAAATAGGGATGACTTTGATTTCCTTTCCATGCCTACTTACTCTGGGTAGGACACTGCCACTACTCTGCTGAACAACATTGGTGAGAATGGGCATCCTGATACTATTCCTGATCTTTTCAGAAAACCTTTCACCTTTTCCCCACTGAGTTGGATGTTGCCTGTGAGCTTGTCTTATATACCCTTTAGAATGTTCCATGTATAACCACTATATTGATAGATTGTGTAAAAATTGATGAGATACTTTGTCAAAAGGCTTTTCTGCATTTATTGAGAAGATCACATGATTTTCTTCTTCATCTTCCTCATACTGTGTACCACATTGATTGATGTGCAGATAATCATCCTTGCACACATAGCATAAATTCCATTTGATCATAGTGTATGATTATCTTAATATATTCTTCAATTCTGTTTGCTAATATTCTTTTGAGGATTTGTACGTCCATGTACAGTTTAATTGAGGTGGATGAACCTAGAACCTGTGATACAGAGTGAAATAAGTCAGAAAGAAAAAAAACAAATCTAGTATATTAATGCATACACATGGAATCTTGAAAAATGGTATTGGTGAACATTTGAAGGGCAGATGTAGAAGGAGGACTTGTGAACTCAGCTAGAGAAGGAGAGGGTTGGATGAACTGAGAGGGTACCATTGAAACATAGACACTACCATATGCAAACTAACTAACCAGCGTGAAGATGCTATATAACATAGGCAGCCCAGCGTGGTGCTCTGTGATGACCTAGAGGGTGGGATGGCAGGCTGTGGGAGACAGGCTCACCAAAGAATGGCTAATATGCTTATGGCTGATTCATGATGTGGTATTAGGAAAACCAACCAAATATTGGAAAGCAGTTATTCTTCAATTAAAAATCAATGAATATAATCCAAAAAATACCATTCAACACATCTATAATGTCATCTGAAACTATATGGGATCATCTTCCATTCCTAGCTACTTTTCCACATATATCAGTGCTTATAAATGTCATTAAAGCTTTTGAAAAAATGATTTTAATAGCTACATAGTATTGCTTCAATTCTATACATAAATTATAAAAATTTCAGTGTCATCATAGAATCATAATACCAAAAAAGATTTACATTTTAAATGAAAGCTTGTGTTTTCAATTCAGTTTCATGAGAATTCCTCAGATTCTTATGAAAAGTAAATTATTTGGACTCCTTGATTTCATCTGTTATGCCTTCTTGTCATTTACTTCTACGTACTCTTTGAATTAACATCTTTGCCTTTGTCTGTACCATTGCACTGAGATAAAATCTTAAATTTAGATATTAAGAATGTCAAGAAGAACCCTAGTTAAGTGTGAGTCACTCAGCCATGTCCAGTTATTTGTGACCCATGATCTGTAGCCCACCAGGTCCTCTGTCCATATAATTTTCTAGGCAAGAATACTGGATGGGGTAGCCCTTCCTTTCTCGAGGGGATCTTCTGACACAGGGGTCAAACCCAGGTCTCCCTCATTGCAGCAGATCCTTTACCACATGAACCACCAGAGAACTCTGACCCTGGTGTACATGGATGTACAAATCCTCACAGAATATTAGCAACCCAAATGGAAGAATCCATTAGAAGAATCACACACTATCACCAAAAGGAATTTATGCTATGACACGGATAATTTATTATCTGCACATCAATCAATGTGATACACAGTATGAGCACAATGCAGGAGAAAAGCATGTGATCTTCTTAATAAATGTAGAAAAAGGTTTTGACAAAGCATAACATCAGTTTTGATACAATCTCTCAATACAGAGGCTATAAAAGGAACATTCTAAATAGTATATAACACAAGCCCAAGGTTAACATCTGACTCAGTGGTAAAAAGGTGAAAGATTTTCTTAAGAGATCAGGAATAGTACAAGGTTGCCCACTCTCATCAATTTTGTTCAACAGAGTAGTGGCAGTGTCCTACCCAGAGTAACTAGGCATGGAAAGGAAATAAAGTGCATCGCCAGTGGAAAAGAAGAAGTAACACTGTCACTATTTGCTTATGACAGGATCTTTATGAAATACTTAAAACTTCACCAAGTAACAACTATTAAAACTAATAGCAGCAAGATAGCAGGATATGAACCATCATAGAGAGAAGAGAACAGTCCCATATACAAATGCATAAAAAAATACCTGAAATAAATTTAACCAAGAAGCAGAAACATCTATACAGTCATGGACTACAAGACACAGAGTCTTGGTTCAAATCCCAGCTCATCTGACCTGAAGAGTGACCCAGAGCTTTTCACACAATGTTCTGTGGTGCAACATATTCAACGGTAAAATGAACACAGACCCAGTATCTCCTCCCAGGGTTGTGAAACTCCAAGGAAAGGCCTGTGCCCAAGGGTTGGAGTATCTCCAGGAGCCTCTACTTGAATGAAACTCCTCTAGAACTGGCCTCTCCTGATCCTGTGGGTGAGGGTCCAGGGTATAACCTGGGAATGCAATGGGACTCGATGAGGACAAGGGCCAAAAAAAAAAAAAAAATACTCTTTTTGTGCAATAAGGGGAAGCCACCTCCTTTCCAGATCTCAGAGTGAAGCCTGCACCAAAGCCCAGGGCGGGGAACAAACAGAAGTGCTAACTCCTAACCCCCCACCTCAGGGATGGAGCCTTCCTGGCAAGAACCTTCTTGCTGGTCCAGGCTCCAGTGTGATGTGGTGCTGCTCCCTGAGTTCTCTATGTCTCCACAAGCCAAAGAGCTCTCAGGAGTTGGAAGTCTATTAAACCACATTCTGCCTGAGTGTCAGAATGACATGAGGATGAACACCATTGAACATTAACTATATAAAACCCATGGGCTGGTATCACATGGGGTTCATGCACTGAGACTTCTCGCAGGAAGGATTCAATACACGTCTGACATAGCACAGAATGGGGCAGAAACAGGCCTGGATGGGCTCTTGGACCCAGGAAAAGGCACTCCTCTCATCTGCCTGCCCATTTCGAGACCCCTCTAGTGAGAGGACCAAGAGGAAGACTCAGCTATCATCCTCTCTTATATACAAATTTCTGGTCCTCTAATTAGCTTTCACAAAGACTGGTGTGTCCATATCAGGGCTTCTTCCCTAGACTCTGTTGAATATTTAGGCTCTTTTGTGTTTCCATACACACTTTCGAATTTTTTATTTTAGTTCCCTGAGAATATCCCTTGATATTTTAAGAGGAATAACCTGCAAATTATTAGCATGATATCCTGGTTTACATTAGCTTGAGACAGAGAATTGGATTAATATTTAGAACTAGTTCTGGAATCTGTGAGCTAAAGCTAAATTATAGAAATGTATTCTATGAAAGGGGAAAGCCCTCAAGCCATTTCCGGCACTGGACACTTTTAAAGTGCAGTACTAACTGTATAAAGGTACCTTGTTTTAAAGACTTTTAATGCTCTCTCTCAATTGCTCTATTCTCTATTGCCATGCAGAGACTGTACTGATATACCTCAGAGACACAGGTCGCTTGACAGATGTTCAGCCCTGAAACAAATGATAAAGTCAAATGATTAAAAAGAAAAAAAAGGCCAAATAAAACTATGAATATCCAATAATTCCCTGGGTGTCCTTCTGCTAGGCCTTCACACTCACCAAGCAGGAGCCCAGATTCAATCCCTAGTCAGGGAACTATACCTCACAGACCTCAACTGAGACCCAGAGCAGCCAAAAGAAGTGAAAAATATTAATGCCCCAGACAGCATAAAATATAAAGTGGTATCCATATATTTCTGCTACATGTTATAAAAAATGGGAACGTTTCCTTTTCTTGGCAAGACCTGAGGATTAATAGAAATAAATCAACGAATTTTAAAAGCAAACAAAAAGAAACAACAAAAAACATATTATGTCAAATAAAAGAAGTCAGACACAAATGAAAACACATGATCAGATTTTATGAAATGCTCGGAAATAGATCTCATGTCTAGAGATAAGCATATGATTGGCTGCCTGGTGTTGATCAAAGTGGTTGGGAAAAGAACAAGAGAAGATTTGGGTTGATGGAAACATCCTGAATCGTGCCTGTGGTTGCTGTACTTGGGTGTATTTATCTGTCAGAAATCATAAAGCTATACTGCTAAATTAAGTTTTATTGCATGTCAATTATACTAAGCTCACAAAAAGATACTTAACATGATTTCTCACTAGAAACCACATCACACCTAAGATAGCTCCAATGGAAAGATCAGAAACAACAGAATATAACAAGAGTGGAGAGGATTAGTAAGTGGAGGGAGAACGTGGAGATGGAACCCTGCATCTAGCTGGGGAGAATGAAGATGATGCGGCCATTGTGGGAAAGAGTGCATAGCCTTCTCACAAATTTAAAATTACCACAGGACCTGGCAATACTACTCCTAGGTCTAAATCCAAAGGAATGGCCAGTGGGGACTCCAACAGATAACTTGTACATGAATATTCAAACCAGCACCATTCACAATAGCCAAAAGGGAGATGCAACACAAACGTCCATCAATGGGGCAATGGAAAAACAAAATGCGTTCCATATACAGTTACCCCTCAAACAACACAGATTTGAACTGCACAGGTCCACTTACACATGGATTGTTTTCAATAAATACATCCTATGACATGTCACATGTGTTTTGAATCCACACAAGTTAAACAGAGGTTATAGAGGGCTGACTGTGAAGTGTACACAGATGTTTGACTACAGGGCAGATCTTAATACATTTTTGCTTTCATAGACCAAATTTTGTAAAGGGAATGGTGCTCAGAGGGACAACTTGGTACTTTCATCTCCACCTGTGTACCTCTCATCTTCGTTTTCAAATCTAAGAGATGCTTCAGTATCAGGAGAGACCACAGCCATGACTTTCCTCATCTATTCTGTTACTCCAGGGGCCCCAACCCCAGTAGTTGTCACTGCTTCTAGTCTCTCAGACTCAAACAATGATCCCATTCTTGGCTCCTTCCTTTTCCACCAACTCCAAACATGAATTGAAGAAAAATAAAGTTGATTCTGTCTTACAGATATATCTAATTTCACCCATGTATGAACACTTGCTTTATTCCTCTACTAGTTAACAGTGACTCCACTGATAGCTCAGATGGTAAAGAATCTGTATGCAACGCAGGATACCCCAGTTTGATCCCTGGCTTGGGAAGATCCGCTAGAGAAGGGAAAGGCTACCCACTCAGGTGTTCTGGCCTCGACAATCCCATGGACTGTACAGTTCATGTGGTTGAAAAGAGTCAGAAATCACTGAATGACTTTCATTGATCCACTCACTGACTCAGTAGTGGAGAGCAGGGAAGGAGATTTAAGTAAATGCTTCTTAATTAATGGCCCATCTAGATGGAATAAAATAAAATGTCAGCTCCAAGGGAATACTGAATATAAGTGGAAAAGGAAGAAAAAAAGGTAGATGACATAAGGGAATCTCTTCATGATCTCAGCTAGGCAAAAATCCAAGGGTAGGTAATCGGGTCTGTTGTGTGCAGGCTGTAGCTCCAGTGTAGATGTCCAACGTTTATGGACGGAACAGAAAAGAAGCTTCAACAACACCTGGAGGAAACTACACACCTGTGAGCACTTGGGTCATTGTGAAGATACACAGTGCTCTTAATGGTCAGATTGAATGTCATAGAAATGTCACTTCTCATTAGTCTAACATTGAATACAATACTCATTAAGAACCATTCAGATGGAATTTCAGGATAAACCAATTCTAAGTTTCACACAGAACAATTAGCAAGAATACCTAGGAAAGCCCTGAGGGAAAAGAAGGCCATATCCAGTGATGAGGTATGAGAAGGCCTACCAGGAGCTAAGACAGATTTAAAGGCACGAGTCTTATCAATTTTTTGAAGAATCCAGGACACTACTATTACAACCTCCATTGCTGGCTTAGGTACCACTACAAAATACACTATTACTATGGTTGACTTGTTAGGTGCCTCCCAATTCAGAGATCTCCACTCTCCTTTTATTTTTTTTGTTTTTCACTCAGGTCATTTATTTTTTTTATTTTATTTTTTTATTGTTTTTGCCATACAATGTCATGATATCACCATGGGTTTACATATGTTCCCCCTCCAGAACCCCCCTCCCTCCTCCCTCCCCCCAGGGAAATCTCGCTGCACAAGCCCCGAGCATCAATCCTGGGCTGGCGATTGATTAGACATATGATCATTTATTAAGAGTGAAAGCTGGGTCACTCCATTCACGCTTAGGCAACACAAAAAGTCACATACGTACTGAGAGTGTCAATAGCCTCTGTAGGCAGGTCAGAGGTGCCCAGGTGGCATGAGGAAATAATATTGCAACTGGTGAAGTGTTTTTTATTCTGTGTATATTTGAAAATTCTGTGTTTTCATATCAGTACCTTGTTCTGCATGAACTTAACTTTATCTCAAATCTTGAGCTTACCAGTGCATTTTCCTCAAGGAAACGTCCTCCTTAGACTATGTTAATGCGTTTCAAAAAATATGTATTTGCTTGGAAATCTGCCTTTCTTCAAGATTCCTGTCACCTGTTTTATGGCCAGGCATGACTCACCTTGTGCCAATGCTGTCTCAAAATGAATATTTTCGGTCATGTTCCTGGTGCAACTTTCTCAACTTTCAGGCCTTTATGTTCTCTCATGAGGATTTGCTAATAGGTATGTAACTCCTGGTAGAAACTAGCAAGGGGGCACACTGTCTGCCCACTTGTGATATCTATGTCAGAAGCTTTTGCTACCTCTTTTATACTTTAATAAAACTTTATTGGATAAAAAGATCTGAGCAATCAAGCCTCATCACTGGCCATGGATATAATTCCACTTCTCTGCAGGCCAAAAATCCCCAAGTAATTCACAACACATTGCAGCAACATTTCAATATAAAAAGAGATCCATCCAGAACTAAGAGTCTTTCTGTAGTACAGAGCTATAGATTACAAAATAAAAATATATCTGACCCCCTTAATTTGTGTCGCTTCACAGGTGGCACGATGTGGGTTAGGAAGATCCCCTGGAGAAGGGCATGGTAACACTCCAGTAGTCTTGCCTGGACAATACCAGAGACACAGGAGCCTGGAAAGCTACAGTACATTGGTTCGCATAAGGTGGGACACGAATGAAGTGACTTTGCACTCACACACCCTCATTTGTCAAGAAACAGCTAGAGCAGTAGGCTATTTTGACATTGGTATACAGACTGAAGCAGGGCCTAGGCTAACAGAATTTTGCCAAGAGGACACACTTGTCATAGGAAACACTTTCTTTCAACACCACAGGAGACGACTCTACACAGGGACAAAACCAGATGGTCAATAACAAAATCAGATTGATTATATTCTTCACAGCCACAGATGGAGAAGCTCTATACAGTCAATAAAAACAAGACTGGGACCCCACTATGCCTCAGATCATGAAGTCCTTATTACAAGTTTAGATTTCAGTAGAAGAATGTAGGGAAAACCAATAGACCATTCAGGTACGACCTAAATCATATCCATTACTATCACACAGTTGAAGTGACAAATAGATTCAAGGGATTAGATCTGATAGACAGAGTACCTGAGAAACTATGGACAGAAGTTGATGACATTGTACAGGAGGCAGAGATCAAGACCATCCCTAAGAAAAAGACATGCAAAAAGGCAAAATGGCTGCTTGAGTAGACCTTCCAAATAGCTATGAAATCAAGAGACGTGAAAGGCAGAGGAGAAAATGAAAGATATAACCATTTGATGCAGAGTTCCAAAGAATAGCAAGAAGTGATAAGAAAGCCTTCCTCATTGATCAATGCAAAGAAATAGAGGAAAATGAGCAAATACAAAAGACTGGAGATAGCCTCAAGAAAATTAGAGACACTAAGGGAAATTTCATACCAGGATAGGCACAATCAATAACAGAAATTGTATGGATCTAACAGAAGTAGAAGATATGAAGAAGAGGCAAGGATACACAGAAGAATTATGCAAAAAGAAAAAAGATCTTAACAACCCCAGATAATCACCATGGTGTGATAACTCACCTAGAGCCAGACATACTGGAATTCAAAGACAAATGGACCTTAGGAAGCATCACTGTGAACAAAGCAAGTGGAGGTGATGCAATTACAGTTGAGCTATTTCAAATCCTACAAGATAATGCTGTGAAAGTGTGGCACTCAATATGCTAGCCACTTTGCAAAACTCAGCAGTGGCCACAGGACTGGAAAAGGTCAGTTTTCATTCCAACCACAAAGAAAGGCAATGCCAAAGGATGCTCAAACTACTGCACAATCGCATTCATCTCAGACACTAGGAAAGTAATGTTCAAAATTCTCCCAGCCAGGAGAATTCACCAAAAAATAAAAAATAAAAAAAATAAAAAACAAAACAAACCACTATGTATGTCAGAGAAAGGCAAATATTGGATACTAATGCATGGGTATGGAATTTAGAAAGATGTTACTGATGAACTTAATTGTTAGGCAGCAATGGAGATGCAGACATAGAGAACAGACTACAGACTTGTGGACACTGGGGGAAGAGATGGTGGGACAAATTGAGAGTATATCCTGGAAACATATATATTACTTTACGTAAACCGAGAACAAGTGGGAATTTCCTCTGTGACAGAGGGAGCTCAATCTAGTGCTCTGTGACAACCTAGAGGGGCAGAGTGGGCTGGGAGAAGGGAGGGAGTTTCAGAAGGAAGGGGACATATGTATACCTGTGGCTCAGTCATGCTGATGTATGGCAGAAGCCAACGCAAAATGATAAAGTACGTATTCTCCAATTAAAAAATAAAAAGAAACACCAGAAGGTAAACACAAAGTTAAAGGGTGTTGAGAAAGACAGACCAGCTTGACTTTCTATCACAGAAAAACACTTCCGGGATAAAAGCACTTTCACTGCTATGGCTATATCTGAACAAGATAGAAATATACCCTTTAGATTCACCTTCATATAACAGCATTATAGGAGACAAAGATTTACCTTTGTTTCTTTGAAGGTAGTAAAAAATGAAACTTTATGGGTAAAGTACTTAATACCCATCAAAATGATCATCTTCAGTTTTAATACTCTTAGCTTTACAAAAGAAAGTATGAAAACCTCAATTATACATATGGGAACACTATTATTTCTAGAATCAGTCATCTCTTCATATTGACAGCATGAAGCATACCATGCTTCCACAGTACCATAAAGAACTGTATATCTGAAAAATCGTCAACTCTGGAAAAGTAACACAAAACACAACACAATTGATGCAGTGTGCCATCCTAATGAAGGAAAGTGATCCTTGCTTTGCCTAGTGATTAGTGAGGCTAAGCATCTAAACCTGTGGAACATTCATGTGTCTTTGAAGAAATGTCACCAAGTTGAGAGACCAGAAACAAATCCAAGCAGCCATGGTCATCTCATCTGTGACAAAAA
>SRVM01011187.1:0-13171 GCA_007570785.1 Antilocapra americana | reverse complement strand
GCAGCTATGTTCATATATATGAGACCCACTTCTAATCGATCCCCAACTCAGGATAAAATGGTATCGACCTTCTACACTATTCTCACTCCCATGCTGAATCCCCTTATATACAGCCTCAGGAACAAAGATGTGGCCAAAGCACTCAGTAAGGTACTAGGGAAAAGGAAATTTAGAGAATAAATTGGATAATGGCTGCAGGGATTATTTTCTTTCATAACTCCTGTCTCTCTCTCTGGCAAGCTCATTTGTTTAAAAATAACAAGTTTTAGCAACAAATGTATAAATGTATAATTTTTCTAAAATAGTCATCACACTTGATAAACTCTGGGTACACATTTAGTTTACTGATATATTTTGCATTCATTGAATATTCATTTTGGTTTTAAATACACTCAATGAAGTTCTTGAGAAGTGAATACTAAAATCAATAAACAGATATACTCCTATTTATAGAACTAAATAATAAATAAAACTGTTTTAAATGCTTTCCTTTATTTTCACAAACCAGATTCTTATTGAAATCCTTATTCAATGATTTGTGTACTGAGTTAAATACAACACTTGTCTATATCATTTTGTTATTAGTTCTTTCAAAATACAGCCTAACTAGAGAGTCATGGATATTTTCTCATTTACCAAAAATCTTATTCTACAATAAATACTACTTATTTTGGCCATAAAGACTTTTTTCTTTTGTTTGTCTTCTCTAATACACTGAGCATTTGTATATCTGAAGATTTCTTATAGCGGAACCACTTATTTCCAGAGTTTTGACAGATGATGCAGTATCATCAACCTATACTTTATAGGGGTGTTTTTTGAATCCTAAAAATCCACTATGGTATAATGAAATCCCAGGACTGTGATTCCTACCCAGAAGTTATGATCTATATCATATTTAAGTACTGAACCATGATGGGAATATTGTTATTCTTCATTTCAGAACATTACCCTTTGAATGCATTTAGAAAAGTTTCCATGAATTTAGTAGCTATTGCAGTAAAGGTGTAATAATATTATTGTCACAGAAGCTGCCTACTTTTTTCTTTGTTTTCCTAATGAACATAGATGGTAACTGAATGAAAATGTTGACTGGTCTCTGATAGCCTTGGTGGAAACCCCATCTCCTGTTCTGGGACAATATACATGGTCTTCCCAAAGGAATATACTGAAATCCAGTAGAAACTCCTCATCTTGGTACAGGTAACAGCACTCAAAGTGAAACACTTTTGTGTCCATAGAAGACCAGATTTCTATAACATTGGTTCTACCTGGGAAATTGGATAAACCTTATAAAGACTGGGATTTCATTCATGAAACTTGCATATACTTCTTTAATCTACACCTGATATTTGGAGTTGCTATAAAAAGATATATCTAAAATAAGACACTGGTATTAATTTACTTTAAAAATAGGGGGAAAAAGTCATGGCTTCATTTACATGAGGGTGGAGTTGTGAGTCTTATGATTAGATATGTACTTTTATTACAGCCCTTCGTTGACCACCTTAAAATACTGAAACCAACAAATAAATGGAAAAGGGGACTATTGAGTTTTCCAAGAATGTGATGAGTATCATTGACAGTGGATCCTTACAGAAATGGTGACACCTACATGAAATATTCTTAAATATTTTATAATTTTGAAAGATAGAAATATTTCATAGTTCTTTCCCTAATATTTAAGAAATTGTAGAATTTTTTCCCAAGATACAAAAATAGAATTCTTGACATGAGATCTTTCCTGATTGAGGCCATAAGGTCACATGATCAAAATAAGTCTTTTAAACTTTCTTTTTTCTTTCACCTGTTTCCCTTTTTTTAATATATATCTTTCTGAGATACCATATACTATTAATGAAAAATCTACTATAGTTTTAATTTTTTTATATTGACTTCATGGAGGTTTGCTTTGCCTTAAAAAAAGTATCATAAATAATTAATTACTGCTTATATGTGAAGTGGCTCCTACAACCTATAAATTTTGTTTATGTGAGCACAGTGCTATCATACTTTTAATTTCTGAAAACCACAGAAATATTTGGACCTTGTATACATGTAAACAAAAGTTTAAATTATGTATCAATGAGGTGCTAAAGCAGCTATGTATATTCAAATGGAAGTTGGACTGGTTGCATATACTAAAGGCATTCAGTACTCTGCAAGAGTTATTGGAATCCATATCTTAAGAAGAATAAATGGAGAAGAGTCTGGTGGCACTATTTATTTCTTATCTAATTTCACATAATGGTAGCTAACATTATTTGGGTGAAACTATATCTAGTACATATTATAATGATGAGTGATGAGCTGAGTTATACAAATTTGCTGACCACCCTTCATGATGAGAAAAATGGACCATCAAGAAGGACTTCATTAAGGGCATTTCTGGGCCACTAATCAGTTTCAGGACATACTGCTTCATCACTGTTATCAAAGAGAAACTCTGACCTCACAGATTCTAATCATGCATCATGCTGAGTCATTAAGTCGTATCTGACTCTTTGCAACCCCTTGGACCATAACCACCAAGCTCCTCTGTGAGGATTTCCCACCAAGTATAATGGAGCAGGTTGCCATGCTTAGTCGTTCTCTTTGTGATCCCTCCAGGGGATCTTCCAGACCCAAGGATCCAACCCATGTCTCCTGCGTCACAGATTCTAAACGAACATTTATTTGTACCAAAAGATATGGATACTCTGCTGGGTGCAGGCAGTGGGTTCCCTACTTACCTGCTTTTCTCTGTTCCACTCCCTGGGCAGGAGTGCTGGTACTAGTGGCTCACTAATAATGATATGTACTGGGCTATGGTGAGACTACAGAGAACCTTAGTGTGAATCCGGAAAGGGTTAAATATCTCCTTTTCAGTATTTTTAGTGAGGGACAATAGATTCTGCCAGTAAACAGTTCTTCCTAGAGAGGATGTTAAGTGAATGGTTTAGACCAAGTGTGCCTCTTAATTTTCAGGGAATGCTTTCTCTCTCCTCCCCTTTTGGCTTATAAAGATTCCTCACCAGGAGAGGTAAGTGTACAGGGCTGAAGTTATCCATGAACACAGTTAGGAAAAGGCAGGAGACCCCTCAGCCAGCTATTATGTTACATGACATTTTTTTCCCTAAAGTGCATTTTTTTGCACTTTAATCCAACTCCATGATAATTAAATTGAGATAATGGAGGGGGCTCATATTATGAAAGTTATAAATGTGTATTTATTTGACAGTGGCTTCTGAAATAATTTCTTCCAGGCTACTCTGACCTGAGGGTGGATAATGGTAGGCCCTGCACTGTTCACCTGTGATCTTGAGGGTTGACATAAATACCATCATCTCCACTGAGGTTAAATAAATATGCACACTTTAGAATTTTCAAAATCCATTAAGCTAACTTTAAAGTGACTATTTCCTCACTATGACATAGTAAAGCTGAAAAAGACCTCTATATCCCATCACTAATCAGGTGTAGCTGTCGAGGTCCAGAGATATGAAATGGTTTTTATCAAACTCACAAGTTTATGATGATTGCATAAACACATCAAAGATAGCTTGAAAATTTAGGAAACTTACCACACCAGTATTCAAAGTCAGAGAGGATGTCAACATAGTCTAACATAATTAAACATGGTTGTTTCTATAGGGAACGTTTTTTTCTGATCCAATATAATATTACTTAAAGATTCCTATTTGAACTTGGAAATTTACCTGTCTATTGAATGAGGTTGTGTAGAGTCATTTCCAGATATATCTTTCATAATCAGATTTGTAACATTTATGACAAATCTTGTGGGTTTCAAAATGTTTCCATATAATCTAAAATTTATTCTGAGTTTTCTGATGTTCTCTGATATCATTTGGAGTGGAACACCATTTCAGACAGGTGATCACTAGCAACTTCGGTTCTCTGCTTCAAGTTCAAGAGAGAGGTACTATTCTTAGGAAAAGAAATTATTCGGGGACTTACTAAATGAGGTGTTTTTTGGGGGCTGAAAAGTTTTAATGAGCATGCAAAGTTGAAGACCCCAATTAAATAGTTACCTAACTGGAAAAGTATAAAGCCTTATGTGGTTCCTTGGACCAAAGAGCAGAGTGTCAACTAGTGAAAAGTAGAAACTGTCCTGATTAGCAAACTCAAAAGGACAGAATTGTTTGGTTACTTTGTTGACATTTGACAGAGAAATAAACCTAAGGGTAATAAATACACCTGAGAAGCCAGTTAGCATATAAACATTCCATGCTAATTAATGTAATAATAGAGCATGTGCTAGGGCTGTTGTGACATAAATGTTGCCTTGTACTGTGTCACTGTGTAAAGTGAAAATCATATCACTACAAATTTATGTACAACTGTAATTAAAAGTGCTTTTTTCCTTATGAATCTAGAATATTTTACGTAGAAAATAATCTAATAGTCGTCTTAATAACTAGACCATAAAAGATTATTTATTTCATCAACTGATTTTACATTAGACTTCTTTGAGTGCACTGAGTCAGACTAGAATATTTCTGTTTTTAAAAGCCAATAATAGCAACACTGTATAGTTCTCAGTAACCAACTGAATCATCTAATCAAGCTTCATAAATTTCTAAATAACCAATTAGCAAATATCAATAAAACTGAAATATATTGTCATTCTTGGCATTAATTTATTATTTTTAAAAAGTGCTTTATTATTGTAAAATATTTTAATGATGCATAGTACAAAAGGAATGATATAAGAAGTATGGACACATTCCCATATGAGAGTTTATCTTAACCTGATGAATTTACTCCTTTTCCTGTTTTTAATGAAATGAGATTCCAGCTAGAGTTGATGCTCTTTGTGTAACTCCTCACCATCATACCATGCACCTATTACATTTTCTGCCATAATCACAGACTTGAATTTTAATGAAATATTACCAGCAATGGTACTATATTTTGCTGAATGTGTATGTCTTCATAAAAATTGCATAATATGATACAGTAAATAGTATACTCTACACATAATTCTTCTACTTGTACGTTTCACACATTATGTTTTCTAAAATTAACTTACTTTGATATGTTGAGTTTATTCACATAAATTTTTAAAAACTTATACAATATCCCACTGAATAAATATACCATCAACTTATTCATGCATACTCCTATTGATGGATATTTGGGTTGCTATATGTTCTATGTCATTATAAATAATAATTGCAATGAATTCAAAGGCTCTCTGGTGTCCATTCTCTGAAAACTAGAAATAACAGCAGGAGATAGTTCCATGGACAAATGTATCTACTGAGCAGGCATGATTATGTGGACAGTGGGACAGATGATACCCAGTACTTAAAGGGTAGCTCAGGTAACAGGGGCATTTTTTGTGTTCCACTGTGCAACATTAAGTTTCTACAAATCCAGTAGAGATTAGGGAGCTTCTTTTCAAGTATTCTTTCCATGGAAATGCAGAGAAGCTCAATAGAGCATCTCCATTTAACACAGACCCTGTATGCCCCATTGGACCTGGTATCACAAAGCCCAGTTACAGAGCAACTTGCTCAATAATCTGAATCAGCTATGAAGTAGCTTAATCGGCTTATGGGGGGAAATAAAATAAGGTAGGTGGAATTTTGGTAAGCCTCCATCTGTCCTTCATTTGACACTTGTAGGGAGAGGCTCTCCCATTATCCTTACTCATAGTGTTACTTGGGCTTCTGAGTGTTTACTGGACTGCTCCCTCTATGGGTCCTTCTCAAAGAAATGAGACAACTCCACATTTCCTGGTGATTGCAGAAACTAACACATTTTCCCAAACTGTCCAATTGATGATAAGTATCAAGCATTTGAATCTGAGCTTTTAAAGACTGGTGTCAAGCAGGAAATTTTAGGGAGAGTCATAAAGAGAGAGAAATAAGAACTACTGTCAAAAGGAAAAAGAGATCAAAGTGACTGATGATGTCTATTTTAAAACAATGTGTGGTCATTCTTGATCATTTGAAATATCCCCTCAAAAAATAATGATGATAAAGTGGTACAAAAAGGGAAAATCCTTCATTATTTCATAAATTATCTCAAGCTCTATGCTGATGAGTTAATAATTCTGCTCCTTTTCTTAGCCATAATAAAGTAAAATATCTCTGGCAGCAAGCCTATGCATTTTACGGGAGAAAATGTTTAAAGAATAATAAGCATGTATTGGGCTTATTAGTAGTTTAATCTAACAGTTTCAACCAACCAAAAAAATATGGGGGACTAAAAAAGTTTATTGAACAAATTTTGCCATGGAATAGAGAACAGTGGAATCCAAGGACCAAGATGGCATTGTTAACTTTGCGAAGAGTAGAGCCTGCACAATAGAATCAACTGGGGAGATTCAGGAAATAACAACACCTGGCTTCTTCTGGAAAGATTCTAATTTAATGAGTTCAGAAAAGTCTGGTCTAGATAACATTTTCAAATCTCTTCAGAAGATTCTAATAAGTATCTAAATTTGAGAGCCACTGGGATAGAGGCATGAGAAATTGTTAAGATTTTAAAAGCTGGACACTAGACAGGTGACTATCTCAAGCAATCTACATGAATAATGATGAAAGAAATAGATCACCCCCTACCATCTGGTATAAAAGAAACAAAGCTTATCTTGGAAACAGGAAAAATTACATTGAGAATCTCAGAAAAAATTGGAGATAACATCATCAATGTAATTAAAAGCAAGGGACTAAGTCCCTGTGGACAAAGAAATTTAACTTGAAAAAAAAAACCCCTAGGATTTAAACCTTTTTATTTACTGAGTCAGTGTTCTTGTATTTTCCTGGGAAACACCAGAAGGTAAGGTTGGAAAAAAGAAGTTTAAATCACAAAATTTCTAGCATTTTCCGGGTTTCAGTGAAGCAGAAATGGATGAAAATCTATACTGTGTTAGATACTTCCAAAGCAACAGATATATTTCCATCTTACCTTAATTCATCCCATATTAAAACTTGAGTAATATTAAAACTTGAGTTTTGACTATGTCTTGGGTTCTTTTTAAAGAGTGTTAGGTGAACACAAGGCATTATTATAATTTGACTGTTCTATCATGTATACTAGGTTAAAACTCATTCAGAGAATCTTTTCATGGATCTATTTCACTAATGCAGCACTTTTTTTTCCCTCTAAGAAGCACATATTCAACTCTGTATAAACCACAATTCTATTTGATTAAAATAATATTTTTTTAAATGTAAGACAATACATTTTGGTGGCCCATACTCCAGTTTAGAGAATAAATCAATATATAAAATGATAGGATAAAATTAAAGATGGAAATTAATATATATTTTAGGGGTTGAATCGTGTGCCTCAAAATTTATATGTTGAACTCTGTACTTCACAATGTGACCTTATTTGAAGATATGGTCCTTACAGAGATAACCAAGTTAACAGGAGTTCACTAGGGTGAGTATTAATTCAAATAACTTGCATCCTTATAAAAAGAGGAAACTTACAGACACAGACACAGTGAGCCTGCCATGTGAAGATGAGGGACACATCAGAGTTATTTTCTGTAAGTCAGGGAATACCAAAGATTGCTAGCAACCACCAGAAGTTGGGTGAGAAGCGTTGAACTGATTCTTCCTTGCAACCTTCAGAAGAACTAGTTTTGCTGACTCCTTGATCTGACGCTTTTAGCTTTCAGAACGGTGAGATGGTAAGTTTTGGTTGTTTAGTCCTCCTAGTTTTCGGCACCTTGTTATGGCAGTCTAACAGACTAATACAGAGATTAAATACCAAAAGTATAACAATGGCAATGATTAAGATATTATATTTTCTGAGTGCATATATTTTAATTAAGCATTATGTTGAGTTATCTTTTATTATCTTTGCGACAATCCTGAGAAATGACATTAGTTACTACAGAACTTTGTTTTAAAAAAAATAGATTCCTGATAATATCACTATTGGCAGTAGAGCAAAGATTCTGTCTGATCTCAGAGTCCCAGTTCAGCTCTCTGCTCTAAAAGCAGTAGAAGAGACCATACAACTGAGTTCAGTGAGTGGGGAGCAGATTATCTATTAAAATGAAATAGACTTAATGAGGATGATGTGGTTATTCTAGAGTTGGAATCAAGGAATAAATTTAACAAGTTGGAAATGGCTTGGAGAACAAAGCTTATTCTTCTTGAGGGAAGTAACCTAAGCTAAGATCTCACATTAGAAATGTCTGGGGATGAAAGAGTAGAATTCTCAGGGACTGTGTTAAAAAACAATGAACCCCCAAATAAATAGTTTTCTCTGGATTTTCTCACAGTTTGGAACCTGTGGAAGTCTCTGATGAGAAGTGTGACCTAACGGTACTAGAATAATCAAGGATATTGTATCCACAGGATGGAAAATAAAGGATTTACTTCATTGGAAATTTAATGATACTGGGAGAGTTAGAGGAAATTTTCAGACAAAGAAGTTTGTCTTCCAACACGTACTAGCTTTTCTGTATATGGAATACCATACAAAAGTCATCGTTGAAGCAGGAAGATAGACTACAGCAGTGGTTCTCAAATATTAGCCAGCATTCAGATCACCTGGTGGCTTATTGAGACATATTTCTGATTCAGTAGGTCTGGAGTGGTACCTGGGAATGTGAATTTCCCACAAGTTCCCAGGTGATAGTGATGCTAGTACTTGGTCAAGGGATCACACTGAGATTCCCTGTGTTAAATGAGTACTTTCTAAACATCTTTACATTATGCTTATGTGCCATGAAAATCCACCTGTCCTGTGGCAGGCTTATTACTGTGTTCCACTGGAGGATGGTGTTGCTGGGTTGTAACTAAGGGAAAATACAAGTTAGTCTGGCATCCACAGAAGAATTGACTTGTTCATACTTGGTATGCCCTGATTGTGTCTAAATTTTTATCTGTGCTCTCCATGTTGCCTCACCGCTGTTCTTCCTCACAAGTGTTGATTTTTGCTCAGAATTTAAACTAATCCAGTCATCTTCCTCATCAGAGGTTTTCTTCTGTTCCTCCTTTCTGTTCCTTCCTTTTACATATAGATGTATTTAATCTATTTTTGAAAGCATCCTCCTCTTATAAGTAGGAATTTAGGTAAGTTCAGTCTAATTCTGTACTCTAATGAAGTAATTATGCATAGCCATGTAGGGTTTAATGATAGAGTGTTGGTGATGATCA
This sequence comes from Antilocapra americana, assembly GCA_007570785.1. Classification (NCBI taxonomy): domain Eukaryota; kingdom Metazoa; phylum Chordata; class Mammalia; order Artiodactyla; family Antilocapridae; genus Antilocapra; species Antilocapra americana. The sequence continues at coordinate 4,040 of SRVM01011187.1, read as the reverse complement.
TTGACATGTGGGCCCTTACTTCAGGATTACATAGCAGAAAGCATTTTGTGAGCATGTGGATGGGAATTTTCTTTTGTGAGAAAGAAAGCAAAATAGTTTACAAAAGATTGGACTAAGACAATTAAAAATTTTGCATGTATTAGGTTTTATATACTAATATGTGTTACTATTTGTATAACTAAAAACAGCCTACGATGTTCTTGAAAATTAGCGAACCACAATTTCTTTGGCCACGAATATTACTGCAAGATTAGTTTTGCAGGTGTGACCATGCAGAAATGTTTTAATCAGTTATTTCTTAAAGCTCCCTAGCAAATTTCAAAGATTAGTTTTTGATGACAAATTCTTATCTTTGTAAGAGGTGAAGAAACACTACATATTTCCATTATGTACTGATACATATACAAACATCTACATAGACACAGGTACAGTCCCTGAATTAAGTAATTCTTAATTAAGAATTAATTAAGAGAGTCAGCTAAACAATGCCTTTGTATGATATTGAAAAGCAATGCCAACTGCCTTTTTGCCTTATGTCAATGTTTTCAATATTGTTATTTAATGTATGTAGCTAACAGCAAACATGTTGGCTAGAATGAAGTACAAGCTTCGTATGGAAAATTAAAATTTATTTAGTATCAAGTACATCCTTGAACACTCTGAGTTGAAGTTTCTAGAGTTTGTGAAATACAATAATGGCCAGTAATATATATGTGCAGGATATGTTGGAAATATAAGAATCTTCAGAAATAAAAGGTAATTATCTTGTATAGTAACAATCAACATCTGATAATTAAGATTTGGGTTATGGGTATAAGACCTGATGCTTTTGTATGAATAACAGCATAAGTTTTAATGACAAAGTTGTATGACTATGCGACTGAGACTTTGGGAATAAAAAAGAGTAAAGAATCCCGAATTGTGTTTTATGATTCCTGAGATGGACAATTAAAGAATTCAGGAAGACTACAGTTATAAATATTTTCAGAAGACAGAATGAAGAAATGGGCAAGGACTTGTAATAATGTATTTATATCTCATAGAGGTGAGAAGTTGTATTGCATGTACATTTGTATCCAAAAGTACATATATAATAATGATGACAATACAATTTGATAAGTGCTGGTATAGAGGTATGTTTAGAAAATGGTAGGAGGTTTCCAACTCAAGAATACTGAGGAGTATATATAGCAATAAATAAGGACAATAATTAAGAGGGAAGAGATGGTCAGCAAGCTAAATATTACCCTCACTCATCATGCAGAGCAGTTGGCAGCCAACGGCATACCTGGAAGCCAAACAAATGAAACTGGTACTTCTCTCTAGGACAACAATTAAATTGACTCAGAAGATTAAGGCTTCTCCTCGGGTGTTGGCACCCCTACATAAAACTCTCCTTAATTACGTATACAGCAAGTCCATTTTAATGGTTAACTCGCCACTTACAAAGTCCACATCTAATTTTCTCATCTGCAGGCTCCACTTAAGTAACCAGCTTTCCCAATTCAGCTACCCCTTCAGCATAGAGGTCTGTAGAAAATCAGTCCTATCGCTATAGAAAGACTGTAATTTGTGCTCCAAAGATTTGCATAGACTTAAAATTACAAAAGTTGTACTGGGGTTATAATATTTAAATTGATATACAATCAGTACAGACTTTTGAAAATATATTGTAATAAATGTTATCAACAGGGACAATGTTTCTATGGAAATGATGGCGAACACAATGAGAGAGATTAGATGCTCATGTTTCTTATGAATCCAATAAAAAGAGAAATAGAATTTTAATATTTTAAAACTTAAAGAGACAATACAAGAAAAGCAGTCTCTGAATGAAAGAATTGCATAGGCCTTTCACCAATGAAGAGATGAGAACAAAGGCAGGCCAGTTCTGGTGGAGTTTGAAATATCTAAAACATTGAATGCCTTAAGACAAAAAGGATACACAATGTTGAATAAAGAACTGCTAAGTCCTTGTGTTGGACTTAAGCTTCAATTAAATCCTCTTCTGAGTAAGAATGAAAATACATAAAGGAGATATGAGAATAAGGAGGTTTAAAAATGTGTTGCTTCTTTGCCTGCAAAGTTTCTTGGGATGGAGATGAACTAGAGAAGCCAGAGACATTTAGACTGGGACCAGTGAAAATTGGCTTCAACAGCATTTGGGAGTAAAAGCATGAAACCCATCCTATCTTTGAACATGGTTGGGTTGAGGCAATGGTGGACACCCTGAGAGAAGACCTTTCCTTTAATGACAAAATAATTATGTCATGAAGTTGGCGTGGAAAGGTTCCTCTTCCTTGACATTTCAACAACATAAAAAGCTGTCTGTGTTTACTTTGCTTTTGTCTAATCTTTTGTAAAACAATTCCTCTTTTCCCTAAACACAACAAACTGGTCTTGGCTCACTCTCACACTGATGGACATAGAAGACATTTGTTTGTTTCTTTTGCCCCATTAGATATTGATTTAAGAATTCAGGAGACTCACAGGTTATATAATTTCTGAACCTTCTTATATACCTTCTTAAATTTTCTTCATTTTGGTGAATGTGAAAACTAGTCTTAAGATATTACCTGTCTCAAACTGAGACATAAACACTTGTTTTACCTCTGCCTTCCACCCATCTTGCTTTCTTCATAAATGATGATTTTGATTTTTCATTTCCTCATCTGCAACTAAGTTGCCTATTCATAATGCAAATTATTTACCAATTATTCTGCACTAGAGGGTCATATTTTGTATAACTGTATAAATAGTAGTCCTATTTGTGCTCTAAGTTTGGTGCACAAATAAAATTACATAAATGCAAATGTAATATCTCTTATTAGTTGTAGTTATCGTACTCTACTATATTAGCAATGGCATTAAAAATGCTCTCTTCCTGGGACTTCCTTGGAGCTCAGTGGTTAAGAATCTATATTCCCATTGCAGGAGACATGGGTTCTATCCCTGATCCAGGAAGACTCCACATACCACAGGATAACAAAGACCATGAGCCCCAACTACTGAGCCCATGCACCACAGCTACTAAAGCCTGTGTACCCTATAACCCCTGACAAGAGAAACCATTGCAATGAGAAGGCCATTCACTGCAACTAAGTGTACCTCTGGCTCGCCACAATTAGAGCAAGCCTCGGTGCAGCAACAAAGACCCAGGGCAGCCATAAATCATTAATAATTTTTTAAAAATATTTGTAAAAAGTTATTTATACTATGTTAAGGAAAAATGAGAAGCTATAGAAATATCAGAGCAGGTTGGTGGAGGTTGAGTGCGGTTAATTTCACCTGACTGCAGAGCCTCTGCTCATTCTTTCCCAGTCCTGACATATCATATATGTTGGTTTCCCAGAGTGCTGCACATAGAGTGGACAGTGTATAAATAATTGTTCAGATATTTAATGTTTATAACTTCTTGTGGTTCTAGATACAGAAAATATTCATCATGGAATGGGACAATCAGACATTCAACCCTGACTTCATCTTGATGGGATTTTTAATTACACGCCCACTCACATCTTTCTCTTCTCTCTGGTCCTGGGCATCTTCACAATGGCGCTCTTGGCAAACACTCTCATGGTGCTCCTCATTTACCTGGACACGCGGCTCCACACCCCCATGTACTTCCTCCTCAGCCAGCTTTCCCTCATGGACCTCATGCTCATCTGCACCACTGTACCCAAGATGGCCCACAGCTACCTGTCTGGCAGGAAGTCCATTTCTGTAGCAGGATGTGAAGCCCAAATATTCCTGTATGTATCTCTCCTTGGTGCTGAGTGCTTCTTGTTGGCTGTCATGGCCTATGACCGATATGTTGCCATTTGCTATCCTCTTCAGTACCCCAGTCTCATGAACTGGAAACTTTGTGGACTCATGACTGCCGCTACATGGATTCTTGGTGGCTTTGATGGAACTGTTGAGTTAGCTGCTACTTTGTCTTTCTCCTATTGTGGATCCCGAGAAATAGCTCAGTTCTTCTGTGATGTCCCAGCACTCCTACATCTCTCGTGCACGGATACTTCCACATTCGAAACACTTAT
>SRVM01011186.1:0-10520 GCA_007570785.1 Antilocapra americana | reverse complement strand
GCCCCAGCATCTGTCTTCCTGGACCTCTGCCCTCTGACCCAGCCTCTCTCTTCTCTAGTCCGTATACAGGACATTTCACTGGACCGATGGGAGTCACTGGAATTTTGGATACTGGGCCCGAGGGCAGCCTGGGAATGGCAGCGGGCACTGCATAACCCTGTGCACCAGAGGTGAGGGGCCAGGGGCCCGGACGAGGGGGCGGCGGGGCGGCCTCGCACACACGTCCCTTTGAGCTGCACAGACACACCTCCCCGCACACCCTCCCCACTAGGGAACCCCGCCCTGTGTGTGAGCGTGGCTGAGGTGCAGGGATCCTCAGAGCCGCAGGGAAGGGGCCTGGACTGGGCTGCCTGGGGGCTCTGTGTCCTCCAGACTCAGCGAGGCTCCCTCCCTTCATCTGACGGAATGGTGACACGGGGTGAGACACGGGAGGGACAGTTGGGAATGTGAGGTGTGGCCGAGGGACACGGGAAAGACGTGGGAACTAGGGCGGGCTGACAGATGACGCATCAGTTCCCAACAATAGGGCTGCCCGACGTGCGAGGGTTTAGAACAGGGGCGAAGGCGATGCAGGTTGAGCAAGATGACTGAGATTCACATCTGGCTCCATTCACTACTTGCCTGCTGAGATACAGACAGGCTACCAATCCCATAAGCCTCTGTTTCCCCATCTGTGAAATGGGAGTGATGACAGCCGGGTCTCTCTGAGTCCCTGTGAGGATGAAACGACTGTCCATAGAAAGCACTTTGCACGCTGCCCCTGCAATGGACGAGATCAATGACGTGGCTAGTAGGGATGTGTGGGGAACATTCGGCTCTCAGGTTGCCGGGAAAAGGTGCCCTGTGAGGTGCCTGACGGTGGGGGTTGGGAGGACACACGCTGCTGGGCAACTGACATCACTGAGCTCTCTGCCGCCAGGGGGCCACTGGCGGCGAGCTTCATGCCAGAGGCGGCTGCCCTACATCTGCTCCTTCTAACCAGAGGCCGAGACCCCGCCTCCCACCGTCCTGGGCGCCCCGGACCCTCGCTTTTCCACATTATAAAAACTACACTTCTCACAGCATCTCCTGACTCTCGTCTCTTCATTGCGCATGTTAGAGGGCTCTTCAGGGTTGGGAAATCTTGGAAGCTCTCAGTTTGGCTTTGTGGGGTGCAGACTGAGTTTCTGAGAAACTTCTAAGCTGGAGCAGGACAGCTGATCGGTGGGGGTCTGGAGGTTGGGGTGCTGGGGTGTTTGGCTGCAGCACCAGCCAGGGGTGGAGTGTGGGCCAGGCCAGGGACGGGGGGTTCTGGCTCCAGAAAACTCTTTCCCAAGATCCCACAGCAGAAAGCCTTTGGTGAAAAGCTGGACAACTGGCCCCCTTGGTCTGCATTGAGTAAGGCGTGTGGGGTGGGGTCGGAAGTGGTGGCTTTCCAGAATGGAGGCTATGTGGTGGATTTAAGAATTGGATGGAGCCGTGAGGTCCTCCCAGGGGTCTCCACATGGTGCCCGGAGAAACCTCCTCAAGGGGTAGACGCCTCCTCCAGCCCTGTGACATTTTCACTTCAGTTCAGTTCAGTCAGTTCAGTCGCTCAGTCATGTCTGACTCTTTGTGACCCCATGAACTGCAGCACGCCAGGCCTCTCTGTCCATCACCAACTCCTGGAGTCGACCCAAACCCATGTCCATTGAGTCCATGATGCCATCCAGCCATCTCATCCTCTGTCATCCCCTTCTCCTCCTGCCCTCAGTCTTTCCCAGCATCAGGGTCTTGTCTAGTGAGTCAGCTTTTCTCGTCAGGTGGCCTAAGGATGGAGCTTCAGCTTCAGCATCAGCACTTCACCTCAGGTAGTGGTCCCCTTTTCTCCGTGGGTTGGTTCAAGGGCAACAGCTCCTGAGAGAGCTCCCCGACCATATCCTCATGGGAGGCTGTCCTCCTCGCCGCCCCTCCATCCTGTGTCCCCTCTCTTGTCCCCAGCCCCCCTCCCCTCCCTGGAGGGGCCACGGTCTCAGCAGGGAGCTGCCTCGCTCCCCAAGTCAGGCTGTGTGGCCCGCTGGCTCCAGGGCTGGCTCTCCAGCCCCAGGTCTCCCCGGCTTCTTCCATTTTCTCGGGTCCTGGGGTCACTGAGACCGAAGTGTTCCTACTCTTGGCTTCATTCCAGGCTGGGCTCCAGGAAGGATCGGAGCTCGATGAGGCGGGAAGCTCAGGCTGCAAACCGGTGTTCAGAGGGCAGAGAACTCTGGGTGGTGAAGAGAGAGCGTGAGAGTGACTTCCTGGGGGTGTAGTTCTACGTGGGGCCCGGGACCGTGCACAAGGATGTCTGGGGCACAGGTGCACACGTGTGTACGGGTGTCTTGGTGTGTGGACGAGTCAGTCTTCAGACACCTGTGTGTGTCTGTGCACATGTGAGTCTGTCCGTGTGCACAGATCTGTGTGAGCCAGCGTGTATTTATGTGTCCCTTGTGTGCACGTTTTCTACATCTCTGTGGAGATGCGTGTATGTCTGTGCACGTCCTTGAGTGTGTGTGACTGTTCGCGCTCTTTCTCTCTCCACCTCACTCTCAAGGTCACCTGATGGTGTGGCTCTTGTGTGTGTGTGTCCAGTTGTGCTCTCCACCGCAGGACACACCCAACGTGACCGTCACTCTACCTCTGGATCTTCTACTTGGGGCAGCTTCAGCTTTCCATCTGAGTCGATCTCCTTGGCCTCTAGCCTTTCTGTCTTGACTCCTTTCTACAGTTTACGGGACCAGAGTCACAGAGCCACCTTCCTCCCTGGCCGTCCCCCTGTCTCAGGATCTCTGCACGTAAAGGAGCAGGGACTCTCGGGCAGGACACGTGTGGGTCTGCAGTCTCGGCTCTACCGTGACATTCTCAACGCTGTCCTTTCTGCAAGATGCAAGTGACGACCTCACCCTTTGCTGCGAGCTCGCTGAGTGCTCCGTGCCTTGTGCCCTTTAGTCCTCATAACACCCCACGAGGTGCGCTGCCTCTGTGTCTCAGACGAAGAAAGTTAGTAGAGGGTGGAACTCGTACCGACCCCTCAGCTGCCTGGCCCCAAGGTCGTGCCTGTGAGAAGTCGGGTCCTCCTGGGGTGCCTGTGTGTGGCCGGGTGTGTAGGGGGCGGGTGGGGTGAGCTCCATCAGAGTCTGTTTGTAGGGCTCAGTGGGCAGATGTCCACGGCCAGGGGGAGCTGTCCGTGGTGCTGGGGAGGAACCAGGCAGGATGTGAAGGAGCGGCACTCGGCCTTGTCCCTCTGGGGACTGAAATGTCCAATGTTGAGAGCCCCTCGGGAGATGACACCCTGCCTCAGTCTGGGGAGATGCCAGCAAGTGAGTCAGGGGCGGTCCCTATGGAGGAGCTGATGCTGCCAAGCAAAGAGGAAGAGGGGGGCTCTGGAAGCAAAGGTGACCCCAGGGAAGAGGGGCCTGCTGAGTCCATCTCAGGCTTGGATGAGGTGGCCGAGGACCTATAGTGTCCTCAGGAAGAGGGCCCAGTAAGACCGGAGGACGTCCCTGCAGGCCAGACCTGCCACTTCCTGCTGGTGAGGAGCCCCGTGAACTTTAATCCTGCTCAGGTGAGTGGCCAGGACCAAGTCAAAGCCCAGGGTGGAGGTGGGGACAGCCTGTGTCACCGGTCATTTTCCACCGTGGGGACCCTGGGGGTGTCAGCAGAGCCTGAGGCTGGAAGGCCTGTTGGGGTAGAAGGCGAGAGTCGTGCGGAAACTCAGGCTGCATCTTAACCTCCTGCCTTCAGGGTCCGTGGGGCAGGAGGCGGGCGTTGGAGGCGTAGACACCCAGGGCTCAGGTGATGCGGAGTTTTGTGAGAGGGGCGCTCCACTCTTTCTTTCATCCTGCCTTGGGGGTTCCTTGGCAAAGGTGCTACTGGGAAGGACTCATCCACAACTTGGACCTTAATGACCAAATCTGGTCTTTAGTAGAGGGTCAACCAGGGCCAAGTCAGGATGGGGGTCCTGACCACAGTGGGCAAGAGGGGTCCCGGCTCTCAGTGGGGACCACCCACTGACCCCAGCGTGTGCTCAACGTGCTGCAATCCACTGTAGACCGGGGGCAGATGGATGTCTGAACAAGACACAAATGGGGACTGGGGAAAGCCAAGCATTTTTTCTTTGGTTTAATATTTTCCCTGGGCCATGCGGCATGTGGGACCTGAGCTACCCGGCCAGGGATTGAACCTAATTGCACACCTGGCGTTGGAAGCTTGGAGTCTTAACCGCTGGACACTGAGGAAGTCCTGCCAAATGTTTAGGATCAGGATATATTAGTCTCTGACTGTCTGTACAACTTGAGCAGGAAGACGAGCCTGGTTCCTTATCTGTAGGACGGGGTGGCATCCGCCCTCCTCTTGTTAGAGTGTGTGTCCCTGGGACGCAGAGGATGTGAGGGTGACTGTCACTGTGCGTCTCCATTTCAGCTGACTAGCGAGTGTCCAGCATGGTCCAGCCCCTCTGTAAAGGTCGATGCGGGGCAGGCAGCAGGAGCAGCAGGCAGGGACAGGCTAGCGCTGCCCACCTGCTTCCCTTCACCCCAGGGCCCAGCCCCCCTCCTCCCTCCTGCCTCCTCTGGGTTGCTGGATACCCTTCATTTGGTTGCCATCAGTGCCTGGAATTTGAGTCCCAGGCTGCTGCCCATCCCTGGGGAGAGGTTGGATGTGTGACCCAGGGCACCTGAGGGGAGGTGGGAAGGGGGCGACTGTCAGCAAGCCTTGGGGGGCACTAGGAAGAGCCAGACCTCCAGGGGAGGGGCCTCCAGGGTCTCTAGACTCATCTCCGCTTCAGGGTGGAGCAGGGAGGGAAAGACCCTCTGGGGCTGAGTCGGGGGATCACGAGGCTGAGAGCCCTTCCCTCTGTGTCTTCACAGGAAGCCCTGGACTCACTCACTGAGGCTCAGCCTCCACTTCCACTCTTCCTGCCGAGCTCGTTCCTGCGGGCAGCCTCCCCCCAGCCCCTCCCACCCCCAGCAATAAAAGTGTTTTCCTGAAACTGATTTCTTGCTTCTTCCTGTCATTTCTTCTGAGCCCCAACCACGAGCTTTCTGCCCTCAAGGACTGCCCCTTCCACCCTACTGTGTTTAATCAGTAGGGTCAGTTCAGTCGCTCAGTCATGTCCGACTCTTTGCGATCCCGTGGACTGCAGCAGGCCAGGCCTCCCTGTCCATCACCATTTCCCGGCATCTACTCAGACTCATGTCCATTGAGTCGGTGTTGCCATCCAACCATCTCATCCTCCGACCTCAATAGGGTCAGAGGTTATCATTTGTAAGGAAGCTGGGGAATGGGGCCGGTGGGGCCTTCTCAGGACGGGGGAAGGGGCTCAGGTGCTCTTTCCATAAGATGCCCAGTTACCGGGCATGTGCACTGAGGGTGGTGCCAGGACCACCCACCCCCTCCGGTCTTTCTAGTGGGCTCTGAATGCAGCGCGCTCGCTGCTATTGCCTTAGTGCCAGGGTATAGCAGACTGTTCCCTGGGAACAGCCCACAGCTCCCAGGGGTGGCAGTGTGAGAATCCCAGCCCTTTGCTCCTTGAGTGGTGTAATTCTGGGGCATGTATTGGGCGCCGCTTCCCAGGGTTTCCCAGCGGGATCCACTGAGGTGGCTGGTTTTATCGCACAGAGTGCTGGCCACCTGCTCTTCCCCGTTCGTGTTTCAACACCTCCCAGATAAACTACTTGCTCCAATCCTTGTCTCAGGCTGTTTCTGGGGACTCTCAGTGGTAGAAAAACTGCTATTGATACAAGTACAATTCTCTGCAAGGCCTGGGCGTATGACAAGACAGAGCTTCAGGGACATAAGGGTGCTTGTGACCCGGGCACAGCACGGCCTGCTGACGGCTGCTACTGTGTGTCTGCAGAGCAGCCCTCTGCGCGGGCACCTTAGCAGGGCAGCCTCGTGTGATCAGTCGTTATTGTCTCTTTGACAGAGCCAGGCTTAGGGAGGTTGTGACCTGGTTTTTGTCCAGGGCTGAGCATCTGAATGTGACCCATGGAGGGATGCAAGGATCTCCAGAGATTGTCCTTTGCAGTCAGTAGGATTTCACGGCTGGAAGTGTTGTCTACTTCCTGGACACGATCACATGGGATACAGGACGGCGTTCTCTACTTCTTTAAAAAATCACTTGTTCATGGCTGTGCTGGTCTTTTTGCTGCACCCAGGCTTTCTCTAGTGGCAACGAGTGAGGACTACTCTCTAGCTGCAGCTCAGGGGCTCAACTGCTCCACAACACGTGGGAACTTCCCAGACCAGGGACTGAACCAGTGTCCCTTGAATTGCAAGGCGGATTCTTAACCATTGGACCATCAGGGAGGCCCCGAGTCCTCCACCCTTGTGTTCTCCTTGCGGCACGGTTCTAACGTTGCTGGGGCCGAGGGAGGCTGGTCCGAGGTGAGGAAGGAGGGCATCCTTCCTGTGTTTAATCAGTAGGGTCAGTTCAGTTCAGTTCAGTCGCTCAGTCATGTCCGACTCTTTGCGATCCTGTGGACTGCAGCAGGCCAGGCCTCCCTGTCCATCACCATTTCCCGGCATCTACTCAGACTCATGTCCATTGAGTCGTTGTTGAACCCTCTGCTGGGGGGAGGGCAGTGAGCAGAAAGTAAGGTGTCAGTGCCGTGAAGTCCTTTTCTCCAGAACTGCTCAAATTCAGAGAAGTACAGAAGGTCCCAGGGCCTTAGAGGCAAAGAAAAAACCTCACTTAAAAATTATTTCATTTTTTATGTATTTGATTTGCCCGTGCTGGGTCTCCCTTGGAGCTCAAGGGCTTCTCCAGCTGCGGCCCCTGGCCTCCGGAGCTCACGAGCTCAGGGGCCGTGTCTTCCAGGCTCTGTCTGTTGCAGCAAGTGGGATCTGATTCCCCGACTGGGGATGGAACCCCGGTCCCCGATTTGGGACTTTGAGTCTTAGCCGCTGCGTCACTAGGGAAGTCTCCCTCCAGGGTCTTAAGAAGCAAATCAAGAACCTTAATTTTTTGAGTGTGGCCCAGAAAGGAGAGACTACTTACTCAAGTTTGCAGAGTAAGCTGAAAAAATTAAGAAATCGAACTGAGGTCCGCTGTAACTGCTGTTGTCCTGATTTCAATGATGGTGGTTTTCCGACCCAACTTACGGTTTCAGCCCTGTGCTGGGTGCCATAGAAGACACAGCTGGAGCAGAGCTTTCGCTCCTGTCCTTGGGGACTTTGTACTCTAGTGCGAGGAGGTGTTGCTTCTCTTTATTTCAGGATTAATAATACAAATAACAAAAGCCCTCATTTATTAAGCATTAAATATGTGCTGGGCTCTGAGACCTTGTGCTAAGGGAGACTTCATTTTGTCCCTCACAAATCTCTTCTGTTGGTGGTGTGTTTGTGGCATAAGTGTGACTTCTACCTTTGGGGGGTTAACAAGGAGGCATTTGGGCTCCTGGTAAGATCCTGGATCTTGATGTGGGCTCCATCACATGGAACATTTCCTCTGTGACAATTCCCTGAGCAGTCTATGATACAGTGAAGGGGACAGGATGCACGCTAAACACCCTTAAGATAAATTTTAAATAAAATAAGAGGACTGGCCTTCTATCCCCAAATAGGGGCTGTGTGTCATTTTCCCCCTCCAATATCATGCTAACTAAGCTCTGGGCAACTCCGTTGGTGTCTTTACAACAGAATTCCTGGAGTTCCTTACGTCATCCTGAAATCCACAGAGCAGGACCTCAGCCAACTCCCGGTGCTTACTGGTTGACTAGGGGGACAGTTGGGTCCTGGTTTCCTGATAAAGGCCACCCCCAAGCCCACGTGCCAGGTACTGTCCTCAGAGCTTTACTGGAGTGGATCTCATTAGAGGTAGGTCCTATCATTAGCCTTGGTTTGTGGATGGGGATATTGAGACCCAGAGTGGCTGACTCTGGCGTGGTGATTGCATTCTACACCACAGCACACTGCCCTCTGCATGATGTGGGGCTGGACTTCACACAAGGGGCAGAGGTGAAACTCCTAAGAACAGAGATGCAAACAGCAAGCTAGACAGCTAGAGTTCCATGGGGCCTGAAAAGGTAGGCACAGTTAGCTAACTGGGGTGACTCAGTTGAGCGAATCAAAACAGCAAGGACATGGGAGTCAGACACTGGGGTCAGACACGCGTCTTTGAACCAGCTGTGTGGACTTGGGCAAGTTACTTCACCTCCCTGATGGATCTGTCGACTAGAAGGGCAGTGCTTAACGCCCTCAGATGTAACGTAAAGATTAAGTAAGTAGGATAAGGATGGAAAAGCCTTAATGAAGCACAGTGTTGGGACCTTGGCAGAGCTTCAGAAATGTTATGTCCAGACTTCCAGCCCCATGGTTAAGACTCTGAGCTTCTGCTGCAGGGCGTGTCAGTTCAATCCTTGGTTGGGGGGCTAAGATACCGCAGGCCTTGTGGCAAGGCCTAGAAAGCTGTTTCCAGTTTCAAGTTGGACAGGCATCACCGTGATGACTGAGGACATCCCTGAAGTCATTGGGATGTCTTTGCCTAGGGTCAGCCTAGGGGAGGGGCCGGCCAGAGGGAAGGGAGTCTAGGGACAGGAGGCCAAGGGTAGGCAGGCAGATAAGGAGCCAGAAGGCCTGTCTCTGACTTGTCGTGTGGTCTGGGGCGACTTATTTCAGCTCTCTGAGAGCCGCGTCCTAATGTGTGAAACAGGGGCGTTTAAATGAAACAGCGCTGGGAAAGCTTATCACGGCGCTGGTTCGAAACACCAGCTTATTTTATTGCTCATCCCAGCCGCTGAGTGAAATGGTGTCCTTGGGCTGGGCCTCACGACTGGGAGAATAATGGGCGGTTAGCTCTCCACTCCTCCTCCAAGGGAAGTCTCCAGTTTGAAATCCGGGAACCAGGTTTTCCCTCTCTGGAATTGACCAATCCCCCAACCCCCAAGTCAGGTAGATAAGCTGAGGGTCGGTCTGTTGGCCCCGGGAGATAATGGCTGAGACCGTTACTCTGCAATCAGCCCCGAGGTGACTCTCAGACACTTCTCCATTTGCAGGGCCCCGGGCAGATCAGAGGCTGGTCTTGAAGGCCTAGGTGACCCATCTCTCACGCCCTGAGCACTGGGCTGGAATCCAAGATACAAAAATAAACTGCCCAGCTAGGATACCCCAGAGTGGAGTCACCACCATGATGGGCTCTGGGCCGTGACGTCTGGCAAAATCAAGCCTCAGCCTTTGCTGGCCTCTCCTTGGATTGCAGTGAATGTGGCTGGATGTTGATTGATGAATATCTTGACATCTTGTACATCAAGGTACTTTTGCATTGATTCTGACTTTTAAGAAAGATTGCATGAAATACTTATTTATCTTGACTACTGAATTCTTTAGTGTCCCCTTAAACTCTGCAACTGAGCTGAGTGCCTTACGTGCTGCCCCTTGTGCTGACCTTGGGGGCTGGTGCATTGGAAGGGAAGCGTGGCCCACAGAGAATTGGAATGACTCAGTACGGAGGTCTCCACTCCAGCTGTTGCTTCCATATCAGAAGATCTGCCTCTAGGCTGGACAAAAGGCCGGAACTAAGTCAGTGAACCTCAACAGAGGCAGTTTTGCTTTCTAGAGGACATTTGGAAATGTGTGGAGATGTATTTGAGTGACTTCACGTGGCTAAAATTTCTACAAAACATAGGACAGCCCCTCCGCCAACCCCCAACAATAATTGTGCAAAGCCTGAGAACCTTGACCGAGAGCCACAGGATAAAGGAAAGAGCATCCATTTTTCATCTTAAAGATGAGGAAGAGATGGAGAGACAGGAGAGGGAGAAACAGGAAGAGAGGGAAGAAGGGAAAGACGGGGACAGACAGACACAGACAGAGGGAGAGAAGGTTTCCAGCCTCAAAAGCTTGGCAATCCCAGCTCCCCCACTTCCCACACAACCTTGGCAAGTCACCTCCATCATTGAATCTCGTTTTTCACATCAGTGAAGTAGGGCTGATTGCATATTCTTGTGAGACTGAGGTTAGGAGGTGAGGATTCAGGGATGTGATGCACATGAAGTATCTGGACACGGTCCACACAAGAGCTCAGGAGGGCCGAGCCTCCCCTTAACCTTCTCCCTCCTCCCCTGGGGTCTCCCTGTGCCCTGGGATCCTCCACGGCATTTATTGGAATTCTGACCAGAGGAAAGCTCTCCTGGGACTGAAAAGTGTTCAGACCTGGACCCTTTAGGGGCACTCATAAAAATTAAGTCTGGACAGTAGTCATGGGGGCTTCTGGAGAGTACTAGGGTGGTGGGCATCTATGCCCAACCAGGAGGCAGGCCCCTGATGTCCCAGCAGAGAGCAGGGCCCAAGGGTGGGAGGACTGAGCCAACCTCTTATCAGCCCCGCTGTCCACCCCGCCAAGCCTGGGGCAATCCTCCTGGCCTCTTCCCACTTCCCCAAAGCCCGGTATAAGGGCAGCTTCTGTGCACAACAGCCAGAGGCACCGAGAGTCGAGGCTTCAGACTTTCAGGAGGTAAGTGCTGCCTTGGCTTGCCTGGGAGGACAGGTCCGGGCTGGGAAGAGCCGGGCTCTGCATGGGAAACACC
>SRVM01011183.1:0-13188 GCA_007570785.1 Antilocapra americana | reverse complement strand
TGCACCATGATTCTGCACACAGTGGCCCTTCAGAACCTCAGGAGACTCGCTCCATTCCCACTATAGCCAGAACCCTCCCCAGGCATTAAAATGCCTGTGGAGTCACTTTGGACCAAGCCCTACTTCTGGATCCCTGGAGCCTACTACAGTCTCAAGAGTGTGAAGAATCAGGTCTTTTATACATAGATTTCCTGCTGTCAGATCTGAGCTTTGGATTCACTGTCAGCTCTGTTGTGTGGCAACCAGGTGGGCCATGATGCAGGCAAAGAAGCTGAGTTCCAATGAGGCATTGAAAGGACAGCGATGGATACAACCTGTTGCAAACAGAGGGAGGGTCCCTGCATGTGTCAGAAAAGGCCTCTGGTTTGCACGTATGAAGGAGGGCCCCCACAGTGCAAAAGAAAGAGAGGTACTAAGTGGCAAAGGCTCTTGGCCTCTCCTGTAGCAGCTCCATTTGGTAGCCCATGAACAGTGGACAGTCAATGTGGTCACATGAGCATGAGCAGAATGAATAGGGGCAGGGTGAAAGCATACCCAGAGGGTGTGGTGGGGTGGATGAAAGGAGGTGCCCTTCCTCTCTTCAGTGCAAACTGCTTTTGTGAGTCTCAGAGCAGCCAGACAGCAGTTATCAGGTCAGGCTCCCACAGTGCCCAGTGTGGGCTGGGTGCCTTAACTCCTGTCACATTGACAAGGCATACCATGTGGCTGCCTAGAGGTCTAACAGCAGGATATGGGGTTTTGTCTGGGTACACTCCTCCTTCCTTGCTGCAGCTTAGTTACCTCCTTCTTTGAGCCCCGGTTTTGTCCTCTAGGATAAAGTCATCGATTGTTACCTTAGCAGGTTGCTACCTTAATCCTCTGAAGACTAATTAGGGTAATCCTACAATTACTATCTGGCCTTAGGAGGTATCAATTAATAGCTGGCATTAAGGGATATTGGTCTTCCCTGATACCTCAACTGGTAAAGAATCCTCTTGCAATGCAGGAGACACCAGGCTGATTATTGGGTTGGGAATCCTGATCCGCTGCAGAATGGACAGCCTACCCACTCCAGTATTGTTGGGCCTCCCTTGTGGCTTAGCTGGGAAAAAATCTCTCTGCAATGTGGGATACCTGGCTTCCATCCCTGGGTTGGGAAGATCCCCTGAAGAAGCGAAATGCAACCCACTCTGGCCTGGAGAATTCCATGGACTGCATAGTCAGACAAGATAGAGTGACCTTCCATTGAATTTCAAGACAAATAAATTAAATGCAGATAAACTTGAGTCTCCCAGTGTCATCTCACATTCCTTTCATGAAGCTAGCCAAAACACACACGCTTGCATTTCCAGGGTCTCCACTTAGCCAGCTGGACTGGAAATACAGCAGGGTTCAAACAAGTTGACAGACAAGCAGGATGCATGCACAGATGGCATCCCTCAGGTCTCAGGTGGAGCTCCTGGATCACAGCAGAAATAGGCACTCTCAATCCCTGGGCTCAGCAGCACCCTCATTCTCAGGCAGTCAGCTCAGACCTGATGGGAGCACGAGGATCACCAAGTACCCCAGGCTGACCTCTTGCCCCTCCCACTGCTGTAGCCTGACCTCACCAGCCCCACCCCTTCCAGCAGAACAAGAGCTCCTCTTCCCCTTGATTCCAGCTTGAGGACCGGCCCTGGGCCCCGATTGGTCACCACCTCAGTCCTGAGCCAATCATGGTCACCAGGAAAGATGGAACACACCGATTGGGCAGGTCCAGGTCATGTGACCATACTCTCCAGGACTCGGGGCCCCTGCTCACCCTGTGTCAGGGGTCGAGACAGTGCAATGCTCCAAGACCAGGGCTGAGAGTCCAGTCACCATGTCCCTGTGTTCAGAGTCCTGGGACATGCCTGTACATCCTCGCTACACACTGCTTTGTCCGCTGCAGACAAAATATTCATGACACACCTCTCCCTTTCCCAAGCCCTGTTTCATGCACCCACATTCAAGGGAGCAAGGCCTCCTGAATGGGTGTGGAGATTCTCACTTAGCCTCTAGGTTTGTTTTTTGGGTCACATTAGAATAATGTATTCAGTCAAAAAACACCCAGGAGCACCACCATGCTGCTCTGTGTTTTTAGGATTATCAGCTTTTCTGAGTAGAGGGCATCACCCAGGGCCTCTCTAAGGGAGTGGAATTTTGTCCAAGGAAGCACCTGAAACACTGAATCACTGAATCACTTTGCTGTACACCTTAAAGTAACAAATAATTAAAAATCAACAATACCTCAAGTAAATTTGTTTTCACTCAACAAAACCTGTTCTAAAATTTGCAAAGTTTTTATTTCATGTTTTGTCTCTTATTATCACCACCTAATTGCTTTGGTGGTGTTTTATGAGATAGAGATCCAAATAATTTTCCCAATGAATACCAAATACTGTCAATGGGACAATTCCTTTCTCCTTTCTCCTGTAAATGTCCTTTCTCCATTTCCATATTAAGAATCTTTTTGAAAATCCCAGGTATCAAAAACTTCAGGTCTTTGGTAATTTGTGGAGCACCTCAGAGGCAGATGTCCTTTTCTGTGTTATCTCCTGGCATCTCACTACTGTCAGTCTCTAGTACACACAAGTGCCCTCAGAAAGTTCTCTGTAGTGAAGCATGCATGTTGCTGTGAGGACAGAGGATGTGAGCTCAGAGGACGGGCTGAGTCTATAATAACCATGTGGCCATGCTCAGCAACCCCAACATTAAGTCTGGCTGATGCTTCCTAAGGCAAGGTCTGTGTTTCTTCCTCTTGGTGTCTGGCTGTGCAAAATAATGTTGATAGATTGGAACTTGGATCTCTGGGTCCAGCAATGTAGAGATATTTCCACAGCCTGCTTTTTCATCATATTTTCCTCCCGTGGGCTTTGCTGAGCTGGTATGGAGATATTTCTGTGATATTTCTCCTAAAGACTTGAGAGGTACTCAGTCCTTCTGCTTCCTATCCCCTACCTCATCTGTACTTATGCCAGTTTTATTTCATATAGCTAATTTTCAACAGTGTTCATCCTTGTGTCATTCTGACACTCAGGCACCTGTGGTTTAATATATCTCCAACTCCTGAGAGCTGTTCACCTGGAGTGGACGGGGAGAACTGTGGGAGCAGCACCACATCACACTGGAGCCTGGACCAGAGAGAAGGTTCTTGCCAAGAAGGCTCCATCCCTGCTTGGGGGTTCAGAATTATCACTTCTGACTGTGCATCTCCCAGGCCCTTGGTGCAGGCCCCATGCTGACATCTGGAAAGGAGGTGGCTTCCTTTCATTACACAAAACTAGCATTTTTCTTTTTTTGTTGTCCTGGTCCTCGTCCAGTCCCATTTGATGCCCCACTTGACCCTCAACCACAGGACCAGGAGAGTCCAGTTCTAGAGGATTTTCATGCAAGGAGCTGCTCCTGGAGACACTCCAACCCTCGGGCCCAAGCATTTCCTTGGAGTTTCACAGCCCTGGGAGGAGATACTTGGTCTGTGTCCATTTTACACTTGAATATGTTGTGCGGCAGTTCATTGTGTGAAAAGCCCTGGGTAACTCTGCGGGTCAGTGGGTGAGCTGGCATTTGAAACCAGACTCTGTGTCTTGGAGTCCATGACTCTACAGGTGTTTCTGCTTCTCAGTTAAATTTATTGAAGGTATTTTTTTGATGCATTTTTATATGGGACTCTTCTCTCTCTGATGTATCCTACCCTGCTATCTTGCTGAGTTTATTGGTTTTAATAGTTGTTACTTGGTGGAGCTTCTATGGTTTCATATAAATCCTGTCACAATCGAATAGTGACAGTGTTACTTCTTCTGTTCAAATAGGGATGACTTTGATTTCCTTTCCATGCCTACTTACTCTGGGTAGGACACTGCCACTACTCTGCTGAACAACATTGGTGAGAATGGGCATCCTGATACTATTCCTGATCTTTTCAGAAAACCTTTCACCTTTTCCCCACTGAGTTGGATGTTGCCTGTGAGCTTGTCTTATATACCCTTTAGAATGTTCCATGTATAACCACTATATTGATAGATTGTGTAAAAATTGATGAGATACTTTGTCAAAAGGCTTTTCTGCATTTATTGAGAAGATCACATGATTTTCTTCTTCATCTTCCTCATACTGTGTACCACATTGATTGATGTGCAGATAATCATCCTTGCACACATAGCATAAATTCCATTTGATCATAGTGTATGATTATCTTAATATATTCTTCAATTCTGTTTGCTAATATTCTTTTGAGGATTTGTACGTCCATGTACAGTTTAATTGAGGTGGATGAACCTAGAACCTGTGATACAGAGTGAAATAAGTCAGAAAGAAAAAAACAAATCTAGTATATTAATGCATACACATGGAATCTTGAAAAATGGTATTGGTGAACATTTGAAGGGCAGATGTAGAAGGAGGACTTGTGAACTCAGCTAGAGAAGGAGAAGGTTGGATGAACTGAGAGGGTACCATTGAAACATAGACACTACCATATGCAAACTAACTAACCAGCGTGAAGATGCTATATAACATAGGCAGCCCAGCGTGGTGCTCTGTGATGAGGTAGAGGGTGGGATGGCAGGCTGTGGGAGACAGGCTCACCAAAGAATGGCTAATATGCTTATGGCTGATTCATGATGTGGTATTAGGAAAACCAACCAAATATTGGAAAGCAGTTATTCTTCAATTAAAAATCAATGAATATAATCCAAAAAATACCATTCAACACATCTATAATGTCATCTGAAACTATATGGGATCATCTTCCATTCCTAGCTACTTTTCCACATATATCAGTGCTTATAAATGTCATTAAAGCTTTTGAAAAAATGATTTTAATAGCTACATAGTATTGCTTCAATTCTATACATAAATTATAAAAATTTCAGTGTCATCATAGAATCATAATACCAAAAAAGATTTACATTTTAAATGAAAGCTTGTGTTTTCAATTCAGTTTCATGAGAATTCCTCAGATTCTTATGAAAAGTAAATTATTTGGACTCCTTGATTTCATCTGTTATGCCTTCTTGTCATTTACTTCTATGTACTCTTTGAATTAACATCTTTGCCTTTGTCTGTACCATTGCACTGAGATAAAATCTTAAATTTAGATATTAAGAATGTCAAGAAGAACCCTAGTTAAGTGTGAGTCACTCAGCCATGTCCAGTTATTTGTGACCCATGATCTGTAGCCCACCAGGTCCTCTGTCCATATAATTTTCTAGGCAAGAATACTGGATGGGGTAGCCCTTCCTTTCTCGAGGGGATCTTCTGACACAGGGGTCAAACCCAGGTCTCCCTCATTGCAGCAGATCCTTTACCACATGAACCACCAGAGAACTCTGACCCTGGTGTACATGGATGTACAAATCCTCACAGAATATTAGCAACCCAAATGGAAGAATCCATTAGAAGAATCACACACTATCACCAAAAGGAATTTATGCTATGACACGGATAATTTATTATCTGCACATCAATCAATGTGATACACAGTATGAGCACAATGCAGGAGAAAAGCATGTGATCTTCTTAATAAATGTAGAAAAAGGTTTTGACAAAGCATAACATCAGTTTTGATACAATCTCTCAATACAGAGGCTATAAAAGGAACATTCTAAATAGTATATAACACAAGCCCAAGGTTAACATCTGACTCAGTGGTAAAAAGGTGAAAGATTTTCTTAAGAGATCAGGAATAGTACAAGGTTGCCCACTCTCATCAATTTTGTTCAACAGAGTAGTGGCAGTGTCCTACCCAGAGTAACTAGGCATGGAAAGGAAATAAAGTGCATCGCCAGTGGAAAAGAAGAAGTAACACTGTCACTATTTGCTTATGACAGGATCTTTATGAAATACTTAAAACTTCACCAAGTAACAACTATTAAAACTAATAGCAGCAAGATAGCAGGATATGAACCATCATAGAGAGAAGAGAACAGTCCCATATACAAATGCATAAAAAAATACCTGAAATAAATTTAACCAAGAAGCAGAAACATCTATACAGTCATGGACTACAAGACACAGAGTCTGGGTTCAAATCCCAGCTCATCTGACCTGAAGAGTGACCCAGAGCTTTTCACACAATGTTCTGTGGTGCAACATATTCAACGGTAAAATGAACACAGACCCAGTATCTCCTCCCAGGGTTGTGAAACTCCAAGGAAAGGCCTGTGCCCAAGGGTTGGAGTATCTCCAGGAGCCTCTACTTGAATGAAACTCCTCTAGAACTGGCCTCTCCTGATCCTGTGGGTGAGGGTCCAGGGTATAACCTGGGAATGCAATGGGACTCGATGAGGACGAGGGCCAAAAAAAAAAAATACTCGTTTTGTGCAATGAAGGGAAGCCACCTCCTTTCCAGATCTCAGAGTGAAGCCTGCACCAAAGCCCAGGGCGGGGAACAAACAGAAGTGCTAACTCCTAACCCCCTACCTCAGGGATGGAGCCTTCCTGGCAAGAACCTTCTTGCTGGTCCAGGCTCCAGTGTGATGTGGTGCTGCTCCCTGAGTTCTCTATGTCTCCACAAGCCAAAGAGCTCTCAGGAGTTGGAAGTCTATTAAACCACATTCTGCCTGAGTGTCAGAATGACATGAGGATGAACACCATTGAACATTAACTATATAAAACCCATGGGCTGGTATCACATGGGGTTCATGTACTGAGACTTCTCGCAGGAAGGATTCAATACACGTCTGACATAGCACAGAATGGGGCAGAAACAGGCCTGGATGGGCTCTTGGACCAGGAAAAGGCACTCCTCTCATCTGCCTGCCCATTTCGAGACCCCTCTAGTGAGAGGACCAAGAGGAAGACTCAGCTATCATCCTCTCTTATATACAAATTTCTGGTGCTCTAATTAGCTTTCACAAAGCCTGGTGTGTCCATATCAGGGCTTCTTCCCTAGACTCTGTTGAATATTTAGGCTCTTTTGTGTTTCCATACACACTTTCGAATTTTTTATTTTAGTTCCCTGAGAATATCCCTTGATATTTTAAGAGGAATAACCTGCAAATTATTAGCATGATATCCTGGTTTACATTAGCTTGAGACAGAGAATTGGATTAATATTTAGAACTAGTTCTGGAATCTGTGAGCTAAAGCTAAATTATAGAAATGTATTCTATGAAAGGGGAAAGCCCTCAAGCCATTTCGGGCACTGGACACTTTTAAAGTGCAGTACTAACTGTATAAAGGTACCTTGTTTTAAAGACTTTTAATGCTCTCTCTCAATTGCTCTATTCTCTATTGCCATGCAGAGACTGTACTGATATACCTCAGAGACACAGGTCGCTTGACAGATGTTCAGCCCTGAAACAAATGATAAAGTCAAATGATTAAAAAGAAAAAAAAGGCCAAATAAAACTATGAATATCCAATAATTCCCTGGGTGTCCTTCTGCTAGGCCTTCACACTCACCAAGCAGGAGCCCAGATTCAATCCCTAGTCAGGGAACTATACCTCACAGACCTCAACTGAGACCCAGAGCAGCCAAAAGAAGTGAAAAATATTAATGCCCCAGACAGCATAAAATATAAAGTGGTATCCATATATTTCTGCTACATGTTATAAAAAATGGGAACGTTTCCTTTTCTTGGCAAGACCTGAGGATTAATAGAAATAAATCAACGAATTTTAAAAGCAAACAAAAAGAAACAACAAAAAACATATTATGTCAAATAAAAGAAGTCAGACACAAATGAAAACACATGATCAGATTTTATGAAATGCTCGGAAATAGATCTCATGTCTAGAGATAAGCATATGATTGGCTGCCTGGTGTTGATCAAAGTGGTTGGGAAAAGAACAAGAGAAGATTTGGGTTGATGGAAACATCCTGAATCGTGCCTGTGGTTGCTGTACTTGGGTGTATTTATCTGTCAGAAATCATAAAGCTATACTGCTAAATTAAGTTTTATTGCATGTCAATTATACTAAGCTCACAAAAAGATACTTAACATGATTTCTCACTAGAAACCACATCACACCTAAGATAGCTCCAATGGAAAGATCAGAAACAACAGAATATAACAAGAGTGGAGAGGATTAGTAAGTGGAGGGAGAACGTGGAGATGGAACCCTGCATCTAGCTGGGGAGAATGAAGATGATGCGGCCATTGTGGGAAAGAGTGCATAGCCTTCTCACAAATTTAAAATTACCACAGGACCTGGCAATACTACTCCTAGGTCTAAATCCAAAGGAATGGCCAGTGGGGACTCCAACAGATAACTTGTACATGAATATTCAAACCAGCACCATTCACAATAGCCAAAAGGGAGATGCAACACAAACGTCCATCAATGGGGCAATGGAAAAACAAAATGCGTTCCATATACAGTTACCCCTCAAACAACACAGATTTGAACTGCACAGGTCCACTTACACATGGATTGTTTTCAATAAATACATCCTATGACATGTCACATGTGTTTTGAATCCACACAAGTTAAACCGAGGTTATAGAGGGCTGACTGTGAAGTGTACACAGATGTTTGACTACAGGGCAGATCTTAATACATTTTTGCTTTCATAGACCAAATTTTGTAAAGGGAATGGTGCTCAGAGGGACAACTTGGTACTTTCATCTCCACCTGTGTACCTCTCATCTTCGTTTTCAAATCTAAGAGATGCTTCAGTATCAGGAGAGACCACAGCCATGACTTTCCTCATCTATTCTGTTACTCCAGGGGCCCCAACCCCAGTAGTTGTCACTGCTTCTAGTCTCTCAGACTCAAACAATGATCCCATTCTTGGCTCCTTCCTTTTCCACCAACTCCAAACATGAATTGAAGAAAAATAAAGTTGATTCTGTCTTACAGATATATCTAATTTCACCCATGTATGAACACTTGCTTTATTCCTCTACTAGTTAACAGTGACTCCACTGATAGCTCAGATGGTAAAGAATCTGTATGCAACGCAGGATACCCCAGTTTGATCCCTGGCTTGGGAAGATCCGCTAGAGAAGGGAAAGGCTACCCACTCAGGTGTTCTGGCCTCGACAATCCCATGGACTGTACAGTTCATGTGGTTGAAAAGAGTCAGAAATCACTGAATGACTTTCATTGATCCACTCACTGACTCAGTAGTGGAGAGCAGGGAAGGAGATTTAAGTAAATGCTTCTTAATTAATGGCCCATCTAGATGGAATAAAATAAAATGTCAGCTCCAAGGGAATACTGAATATAAGTGGAAAAGGAAGAAAAAAAGGTAGATGACATAAGGGAATCTCTTCATGATCTCAGCTAGGCAAAAATCCAAGGGTAGGTAATCGGGTCTGTTGTGTGCAGGCTGTAGCTCCAGTGTAGATGTCCAACGTTTATGGACGGAACAGAAAAGAAGCTTCGACAACACCTGGAGGAAACTACACACCTGTGAGCACTTGGGTCATTGTGAAGATACACAGTGCTCTTAATGGTCAGATTGAATGTCATAGAAATGTCACTTCTCATTAGTCTAACATTGAATACAATACTCATTAAGAACCATTCAGATGGAATTTCAGGATAAACCAATTCTAAGTTTCACACAGAACAATTAGCAAGAATACCTAGGAAAGCCCTGAGGGAAAAGAAGGCCATATCCAGTGATGAGGTATGAGAAGGCCTACCAGGAGCTAAGACAGATTTAAAGGCACGAGTCTTATCAATTTTTTGAAGAATCCAGGACACTACTATTACAACCTCCATTGCTGGCTTAGGTACCACTACAAAATACACTATTACTATGGTTGACTTGTTAGGTGCCTCCCAATTCAGAGATCTCCACTCTCCTTTTATTTTTTTTTGTTTTTCACTCAGGTCATTTATTTTTTTTATTTTATTTTTTTATTGTTTTTGCCATACAATGTCATGATATCACCATGGGTTTACATATGCTTCCCCTCCAGAACCCCCCTCCCTCCTCCCTCCCCCCAGGGAAATCTCGCTGCACAAGCCCCGAGCATCAATCCTGGGCTGGCGATTGATTAGACATATGATCATTTATTAAGAGTGAAAGCTGGGTCACTCCATTCACGCTTAGGCAACACAAAAAGTCACATACGTACTGAGAGTGTCAATAGCCTCTGTAGGCAGGTCAGAGGTGCCCAGGTGGCATGAGGAAATAATATTGCAACTGGTGAAGTGTTTTTTATTCTGTGTATATTTGAAAATTCTGTGTTTTCATATCAGTACCTTGTTCTGCATGAACTTAACTTTATCTCAAATCTTGAGCTTACCAGTGCATTTTCCTCAAGGAAACGTCCTCCTTAGACTATGTTAATGCGTTTCAAAAAATATGTATTTGCTTGGAAATCTGCCTTTCTTCAAGATTCCTGTCATCTGTTTTATGGCCAGGCATGACTCACCTTGTGCCAATGCTGTCTCAAAATGAATATTTTCGGTCATGTTCCTGGTGCAACTTTCTCAAATTTCAGGCCTTTATGTTCTCTCATGAGGATTTGCTAATAGGTATGTAACTCCTGCTAGAAACTAGCAAGGGGGCACACTGTCTGCCCACTTGTGATATCTATGTCAGAAGCTTTTGCTACCTCTTTTATACTTTAATAAAACTTTATTGGATAAAAAGATCTGAGCAATCAAGCCTCATCACTGGCCATGGATCTAATTCCACTTCTCTGCAGGCCAAGAATCCCCAAGTAATTCACAATACATTGCAGCAACATTTCAATATAAAAAGAGATCCATCCAGAACTAAGAGTCTTTCTGTAGTACAGAGCTATAGATTACAAAATAAAAATATATCTGACCCCCTTAATTTGTGTCGCTTCACAGGTGGCACGATGTGGGTTAGGAAGATCCCCTGGAGAAGGGCATGGTAACACTCCAGTAGTCTTGCCTGGACAATACCAGAGACACAGGAGCCTGGAAAGCTACAGTACATTGGTTCGCATAAGGTGGGACACGAATGAAGTGACTTTGCACTCACACACCCTCATTTGTCAAGAAACAGCTAGAGCAGTAGGCTATTTTGACATTGGTATACAGACTGAAGCAGGGCCTAGGCTAACAGAATTTTGCCAAGAGGACACACTTGTCATAGGAAACACTTTCTTTCAACACCACAGGAGACGACTCTACACAGGGACAAAACCAGATGGTCAATAACAAAATCAGATTGATTATATTCTTCACAGCCACAGATGGAGAAGCTCTATACAGTCAATAAAAACAAGACTGGGACCCGACTATGCCTCAGATCATGAAGTCCTTATTACAAGTTTAGATTTCAGTAGAAGAATGTAGGGAAAACCAATAGACCATTCAGGTACGACCTAAATCATATCCATTACTATCACACAGTTGAAGTGACAAATAGATTCAAGGGATTAGATCTGATAGACAGAGTACCTGAGAAACTATGGACAGAAGTTGATGACATTGTACAGGAGGCAGAGATCAAGACCATCCCTAAGAAAAAGACATGCAAAAAGGCAAAATGGCTGCTTGAGTAGACCTTCCAAATAGCTATGAAATCAAGAGACGTGAAAGGCAGAGGAGAAAATGAAAGATATAACCATTTGATGCAGAGTTCCAAAGAATAGCAAGAAGTGATAAGAAAGCCTTCCTCATTGATCAATGCAAAGAAATAGAGGAAAATGAGCAAATACAAAAGACTGGAGATAGCCTCAAGAAAATTAGAGACACTAAGGGAAATTTCATACCAGGATAGGCACAATCAATAACAGAAATTGTATGGATCTAACAGAAGTAGAAGATATGAAGAAGAGGCAAGGATACACAGAAGAATTATGCAAAAAAGAAAAAAGATCTTAACAACCCCAGATAATCACCATGGTGTGATAACTCACCTAGAGCCAGACATACTGGAATTCAAAGACAAATGGACCTTAGGAAGCATCACTGTGAACAAAGCAAGTGGAGGTGATGCAATTACAGTTGAGCTATTTCAAATCCTACAAGATAATGCTGTGAAAGTGTGGCACTCAATATGCTAGCCACTTTGCAAAACTCAGCAGTGGCCACAGGACTGGAAAAGGTCAGTTTTCATTCCAACCACAAAGAAAGGCAATGCCAAAGGGTGCTCAAACTACTGCACAATCGCATTCATCTCAGACACTAGGAAAGTAATGTTCAAAATTCTCCCAGCCAGGAGAATTCACCAAAAAATAAAAAATAAAAAAAATAAAAAACAAAACAAACCACTATGTATGTCAGAGAAAGGCAAATATTGGATACTAATGCATGGGTATGGAATTTAGAAAGATGTTACTGATGAACTTAATTGTTAGGCAGCAATGGAGATGCAGACATAGAGAACAGACTACAGACTTGTGGACACTGGGGGAAGAGATGGTGGGACAAATTGAGAGTATATCCTGGAAACATATATATTACTTTATGTAAACTGAGAACAAGTGGGAATTTCCTCTGTGACAGAGGGAGCTCAATCTAGTGCTCTGTGACAACCTAGAGGGGCAGAGTGGGCTGGGAGAAGGGAGGGAGTTTCAGAAGGAAGGGGACATATGTATACCTGTGGCTCAGTCATGCTGATGTATGGCAGAAGCCAACGCAAAATGATAAAGTACGTATTCTCCAATTAAAAAATAAAAAGAAACACCAGAAGGTAAACACAAAGTTAAAGGGTGTTGAGAAAGACAGACCAGCTTGACTTTCTATCACAGAAAAACACTTCCAGGATAAAAGCACTTTCACTGCTATGGCTATATCTGAACAAGATAGAAATATACCCTTTAGATTCACCTTCATATAACAGCATTATAGGAGACAAAGATTTACCTTTGTTTCTTTGAAGGTAGTAAAAAATGAAACTTTATGGGTAAAGTACTTAATACCCATCAAAATGATCATCTTCAGTTTTAATACTCTTAGCTTTACAAAAGAAAGTATGAAAACCTCAATTATACATATGGGAACACTATTATTTCTAGAATCAGTCATCTCTTCATATTGACAGCATGAAGCATACCATGCTTCCACAGTACCATAAAGAACTGTATATCTGAAAAATCGTCAACTCTGGAAAAGTAACACAAAACACAACACAATTGATGCAGTGTGCCATCCTAATGAAGGAAAGTGATCCTTGCTTTGCCTAGTGATTAGTGAGGCTAAGCATCTAAACCTGTGGAACATTCATGTGTCTTTGAAGAAATGTCACCAAGTTGAGAGACCAGAAACAAATCCAAGCAGCCATGGTCATCTCATCTGTGACAAAAA
>SRVM01011160.1:0-10906 GCA_007570785.1 Antilocapra americana | reverse complement strand
CTTAAAATCTGAATACTTTTGTGACATTTTCAATGATTAAAATGAGCTACCTTTGGGCCCTGTCTCCTGTAATAATTTATAGGGTAATGATTATGTTTTGTGGCCTCAACTCAACCAGCTAGGCCATATTCCTCCCTGAGAAGACTGGCTCACATCTGATAGGAGATTACACTCTCTCCTCTAGGGAGGCATGCTTTTGCTATGTTCCTCAATTTTTCCACAAGAGAAAAGCAAAACTACCTCTAGCCTAGCTAACTATTACATTAGATGGTGCCATCCTAAATTCTAAACTCAGATTTCTACTAGAGATACTTATCAGGGAATATCATCTCACAGTGATATTATTGTATGAGAGACTAAGAAAAGTATTATTCAAGATTAGGTGAAGACACTCAGTCCATATAATTTCTGGATATTTGAAAAAGGATTCTTGGATTAAGTGAGTCCCAAACTTACTCATTCAACAAATATTTTCCAGAAATCTACTCTGTGTTAGGTACTGTTTCAGGCCCTGGAAACAAGCCAGTGAACAAAAAAAGAAAATCACTGACCTGTAGACAGTACAATCTAGGCAGAAGGGAGAGATAGACAACAAAGAAAGAAAGAAATCTTGTGGATGGAGACGGTGATACTCTAGGGAAAATACAACAGGACATACGAATAATGAGAGCGAGGGAAGTTGGTGTGTGGGAGCAATAGAGCCCCCATGGAACTTCTACTGAACTGCCCACTGGAGAAACTCCCTTTATAACAAAATCTTATCTTCTTCTATTGAATGTAAGTTTTAAGTAAATATTAAATTATTCCTAAAGAATGATGATTATATACAATTATATTTATAAAATTTAAAAATTAGACCAGTATCCTTTGGTGAAAAGAAGCTTTCCTCAATCATAAAGGCAAAACTCAATTATTTTTGGTGGTAGCATAATTTTGATACTATAAGTAAACTATCATAAAAAATTGAAAATTCTACAAAACTGCAATTACATAAACAGTGGACCCAATGTCAAAAGTGTACATGACAATTAATTTGCCAGAAATATTAATTAGAAAAATCTAAATGCAATTAAGGCATCTGCTATATGAGTTTTTCTTTTCTGATTTATCATAATATTATTATAAGAAATTCACTGATCATTAAGATTAGTCATATTCTTCTAGAGAAAAGCTCTTAAGGCAATTACTTTTTACTTTTTATTGAATGTTGAGAAATTCACAGGTTAGTCTATACAACAGTGCAGTAAATGAACCAACTTTAGATGCTGGTGGCTATTCTTCTACTTCTTTTGTTTGTCTTTATTCAATTCTTAATTTTCTTGAGCTGTCATATGTTGCTTCACAAGGGACAACAAACCTTTTTAAAGGAGGCAGAAAAATATGTATAAAATGATTCATATGTACTGACCGTGTAGGGCACATGTCATATGTCATTAATATGCGCGAAAAAACATACAGCAGGCTAAAAATCATGAAAGCATTTGTGTAGAATTATGTCCAAATACTTGTACATGTATATTTAATTTCATATATGTATACATATACTCCAAGATTTCTGAAAAATTGTTTATGAACATCTTGTAGGATTTCTGAATTGTCTTTAATTTTTTTAACTATAAAGAATGTGTGTGTATAAGTATCACTTTGAAAAAGCAAGAAAAAAGATCTTTTTTAATATTTTTAAAGATGTAGAAGGTAAACAATAAAAATCTTAAATAACTGAATATATTTTCCTTGAGAAAATATATTTTCTCACAGCTTTCACTCAGATAACTTTAAATGACAATCATATACCAGAAATTTAGAGACAGGATTCCTACTCAATTATTCTAAACTCCTGAAGCAAAAACAGTCAGCACATTTGAACTTCAAAACAAGAAAATAAGAATTCACTTTGATAAATTTTTTCACAAGGCACAGGTGAAAGAAACAAGGAGAGGCCAGTAAGCTGCTCCCAAGTCCTTCCTTTCCCCTTCAGGACCGGCCCTGCCCCAGTTAACACATAAAGGTTCTAAAGAGTATGTGTCATTATACCCCTTCCAAAGGAGGAGAGGTTCTGATCAGGAAACATTCCTACTTTATACTCAACAGATAGTTACAGAGCTCATGTGACACTTTACATCTTACCACCTAACCTGGTGGCTCAAATAATAAAGAATCTGCCTGCAATGTGGGAGACCTGGGTTCTATCCCTAGGTGGGAGAGATCCCCTGGAGGAGGAATGGTGACTCACTTCAGCATTCTTGCCTGGAGAATTCCACGGACAGAGGAGCCTAGCAGGCTATAGTCCTCGAGATCACAAAGAGGTGGACACGACTGAGCAACTAAACACTTTCATCTTATCACTATTCAAACTGACTCCCTGAAGATTTCTAAGGAGTACCTGTTGATAATCTGAAGTGCACATTTATTATGTAATTACCTGGAGCCAAGACAGCCAGGTCCTATTTGCATGAAGTTAATATATAGTGAGATAAACAGAATAAAACATGAATAAAAACAAAAATAGTCAAGAAAGCTCTGATGAAAATATGGTAAGAGATTTGGAGGAAGAGTTTAATTACTTTAAATAAGGTGGTCAGGGATGGTCTTGCTCAAGATGGAACACTTAAGATGAGGCTGAAAGAACAAGAAAAGGGCAGACTTGCTAAGATTGAGAAGAGGGGATTCTGGCCAAAGAGACAGTTAAGAGTGCAGAGGTCCTGAGGTGGGAGCCCAGGGGGATGTTTGGGGAACACACACCTCAGAATGTCTAGAGATGAGCATCAGAGATGTGACAGGAGATGATGTTGAGGACAGAACGAGGGCCCAGATCTGAGATGACACGGTGAGCAATCTGGATTGACTCTGGTGGGAGGGGAAGTGGGAGGGGAAGCAGTGTGGGGACATTACACAGGGGAAGTCGAGTCTGCTGTGATCATTCTGGTTGCTCTGTGGAGAGGGAGCACTGGAGCAGGAGCATCCGGTAGGAACCTCCTGAGCTCTGCGGGTGAGATCACAGTACCAGAGAGCAAAGAGGACGGACTCTGCTCTTGGTGAAGCTCTCCTTTCCGAGGTTTCCAAGATCATCATCAGCCCTCCTGTTCTCCTATGTCTGCCCATCCCTCCAATGATACTCCTACTAAATTAATGTTGGCAAATCTCACAGAAATTGTATGATTTTTTAAATTTGTATTTCTTGTTTTAAAGTTTCACATCTAAAATTCAATGCTTCCAAATTAAACTCCTTTTTCCCCAAGTCACTTCCTCCAGTGTGTTCCATGTGTATTATTAGTATCAGCATCTTCAAAACTTTAGTTTCTCACCAGATTGTTTTTCTCCGACAAAACTCATACTAAGTTACGGTCAAGTCCCACCAGTACAACTGTTGTAGCATCTCACAGCCCAGCACCAGGTTCCTCCTTCAAGTTTAGGCCCTCTTTAACCCTCATCTGGATGAGAAATAACAGATGTTTCCCATCTTGCAGCCTCACTACCTGCTGACCCATCTTTACACGTCATCAGTTCAGTTCAGTCGCTCAGTCGTGTCGGACTCTTTGTGACCCCATGGACCAAGCACGTTAGGCATCCCTGTTCATCACCAACTCCCGGAGTTTACCCAAATCATATCCATTGAGTTAGTGATGCCATCCAACCATCTCGTCCTCTGTTGTCCCCTTCTCCTCCTGCCGTCAATCTTTCAAATGAGTCAGCTCTTCGCATCAGGTGGCCAACTACTGGAGTTTCAGCTTCAACATCAGTTCTTTCAATGGACACTCAGTGCTCAGCTTTCTTTATCGTCCAACTCTCACAACCATACATGACTACTGGAAAAACCATAGCCTTGACTAGATGGACCTTTGTTGGCAAAGTAATGTCTCTGCTTCTCTATATGCTATTTAAGTTGGTCATAATTTAGGTGTAAGCGTCTTTTAATTTCATGGCTACAGTAACCGTCTGTGGTGATTTTGGAGGCCCCCCAAAATAAAGTCAGATTATTCCCCATCTATTTGCCATGAAGTGATAGGATCAGATGCCATGATCTTAGTTTTCTGAATGTGGAGCTTTAAGCCAATTTTTTCACTCTCCTCTTTCACTTTCATCAAGAAGCTTTTTAGTTTCTCTTCACTTTCTGCCATCAGGGTGGTGTCATCTGCCTATCTGAGATTATTGATATTTCTCCCAGCAATCTTGATTCCAGCTTGTGCTTCTTCCAGCCAAGCATTTCTCATGATATACTCTGAATATAAGTTAAATAAGCAGGGTGACAATATACAGCCTTGATGGACTCCTTTTCCTATTTGGAGCCAGTCTGTTGTTTCATGTCCAGTTCTAACTGTTGCTTCCTAACCTGCATACAGGTTTCTCAAGAGGCAGATCAGGTGGTCTGGTATTCCCATCTCTTTCAGAATTTTCCACAGTTTATTGTGATCCACACAGTCAAAGGCTTTGGCATTGTCAATAAAGCAGAAATAGATGGTTTTTTTGGAACTCTCTTGCTTTTTCGATGATCCAGCGGATGTTGGCAATTTGATCTCTGGTTCTTCTGCCTTTTCTAAAAACAGCTTGAACATCTGGAAGTTCACGGTTCACATATTGCTGAAGCCTGGCTTGGAGAATTTTTAGCATCACTTTACTAGCGTGTGAGATGAGTGCAATTGTGCAGTAGTTTGAGCATTCTTTGGCATTGCCTTTCTTTCGGATTGGAATAAAAACTGACCTTTTCCAGTCCTGTGGTCATTGCTGAGTTTTCGAAATTTGCTAGCATATTGAGTGCAGCCCTTTCACAGCATCATCTTTTAGGATTTGAAATAGCTCAACTGGAATTCCATCACCTCCACTAGCTTGTTCGTAGTGATGCTTCCTAAGGCCCACCTGACTTCACATCCCAGGATGTGTGGCTCTAGGTGAGTGATCACACCATGGTGATTATCTGGGTCGTGAAGATCTTTTTTGTACAGTTCTTCTTTGTATTCTTGCTACCTCTTCCTAATGTCTTCTGCTTCTGTTATGTCCATACCATTTCTGTCCTTTATTGAACCTATCTTTGCATGAAATGCTCCCTTGGTATCTCTGAATTTTCTTGAAGAGATCTCTAGTCTTTCCCATTCTATTTTTTTCTTCTATTTTTTTGCACTGATCACTGAGGAAGGCTTTCTTATCTCTCCTTGCTATTCTCTGGTACGCTGCATTCAAATGCATATGTCTTTCTTTTTCTCCTTTGTTTTTTGTTTCTCTTCTTTTCACAGCTATATGTAAGGCCTCCTCAGACAGCCATTTTGCTTTTTTGCATTTCTTTTTCTTGGGGATGGTCTTGATCCCTGTCTCCTGTATAATGTCACAAACCTCAGTCCATAGTTCATCAGGCACTCTATCAGATTTAGTCCCTTAAATCTATTTCCCACTTGCACTGTATAATCATGAGGGATTTGATTCAGGTCATACTTGAATGGTCTAGTGGTTTTCCCTACTTTCTTCAATTTAAGTCTGAATCTGGCAATAAGGAGTTCATGATCTGAGCCACAGTCAGCTCCTGGTCTTGTTTTTGCTGACTGTATAGAGCTTCTCAATCTTTGGCTGCAAAGCATATAATCAATCTGATTTCGGTGTTGGCCATCTGGTGATGTCCATGTATAGAGTCTTGTGTTGTTGGAAGAAGGTGTTTGCTATGACCAATGTGTTCTCTTGGCAAAACTCAATTAGCCTTTACCCTGTTTCATTCTGTACTCCAAGGCCAAACGTGCCTGTTACTCCAGGTGTTTCTTGACTTTCTATTTTTGCATTCCAGTTCCCTATAATGAAAAGGACATCTCTTTTGGGTGGTAGTTCCAAAAGAACTTATAGGTCTTCATAGAACTGTTGAACTTCAGCTTCTTCAGTGTTACTGGTCAGGGCACAGACTTAGATTTCTGTGATTTTGAATGGTTTGCCTTGGAATTGAACAGAGATCATTCTGTCTTTTTTGAGACTGCATCCAAGTACTGACTTTTGGACTCTTTTGTTGACTATAATGGCTACTCCATTCTTCTAAGGGATTCTTGCCCACAGTAGTAGATATAATGGTCATCTGAGTTAAATTCACCCATTCGAGTCCATCTTAGTTCACTGATTCCGAAAACGTCGACGTTCACTCTTGCCATTTCCTGTTTGACCACTTCCAATTTGCCTTGATTCATGGACCTAACATTCCAGGTTCCTACGCAATACTGCACATCCACCAGTGCGTGTAGTTTTTGCTTTGGCTCCATCTCTTCATTCTTTCCGGAGTTATTTCTCCACTGATATTCAGTAGTATGTTGGGCACCCACCGTCCTGGGGAGTTCATCTTTCAGTATCCTATCTTTTTGCCTTTCCATACTGTTCATGGGGTTCTCAAGGCAAGAATACTGAAGTGGTTTGCCATTCTCTTCTCCAGTGGACGATATTTTGTCACACAAAGCTAAAAGACACCCACAAACTTTATAACAGCATTTAAAATCCTCTATGATCCAGCCCCAGTCCACCTTAAGCTTCTCCTATCACATCTTCACTCCAGAGAAATGAACTTCTGTTCCCTTCCTAGCTACATACTACTCCTTCCAGCACTGAAGATTTAATCTGAACTATTCTCTATCTCTTAAGTTGCATCTCTCCAAATTCACTTGCTTAATCCCACCCTTTCTCTTTAAAGGCCCAGATAAAATGCCACTTTCTTTAATAAGCCTTTCCTAGTCTTTCTCAACATTTCCCACTTACATGCCCTGAGTTCCCTATTAAGTCTAAAGAAATCTTTAAAGACAGGCTGTAGACTAATTCACCTTAGAACTTTCTAAAGTAATCGAAACAGTGCATTATTCATGAAAAAGGGGCTAAGTAAATGCTTACTGAATGAATGAGCTAGAGAATTCACAGAAAATTGTAAAGTCTGTAAAAACCATTTTTTTTTTTTTTTGGCAAGATGCAATTTTTACATGTCAGTAAAGATAACAGGGAAATCAGTAATAATAAAAGCTAAAAGGAAAAAATTTATGTCACCACATGTTGTAATAAAGTGCTATCAATTAAAGAACTGTAGTAGTTTCTGGAAAGAAATCTGTTCCTACTCACCTGCTGCTGGAATCTCACCATATTCATCAACTGCTGAGCTCCAGGTGACAACTTTGACCCCATAGACTCCATGATGGTTTGCACCCTCTCCAGGTCTATCCTTGATCCTAGAGTGGGAGAGCCTGCTGAAGAATGTGCCGAGACTGGCCTTACATGTACTACAACTTTACTGATGAACACACAGTTCTTTTCACCAAAGGAGAGCAGCTGTTATAACACAAAAGACAAGGAAAATTAATATTGGTAATAAAAACAACCATTAATTAAGGTCATTTCTTGTCAATATTGAAGTGACACAGAAGCATTCAAAAGTCTAAAAATTAACCTCAAGTTTATTTTAAAGTTTCTTTAGTCATAGAAAAAAGCTATAAAGAACTATATCAACTTTAAAAAGTCTTTTTGCAACTAAAATATTAAGTGTAAGTAATGTTTTACTTAATAGTTTAAGGAATTAAAGATAAATTAATTCAGCCCTTAACATACTGAAACTTGCCATAATATTATGTGATATTAAATAACTCACTAGAAGCCCATGCAAAGTGCTGGTTGATAGTTACTACAGTTCAGTATTTTAGAATTTAGAATAAATTCTAAAGGAATTCTAAGAGAATGTCCAGATGACTGAAGAGAGCTCAGTAATTTGCACATAGAAAAGATGAGTTCACAGTGATTTTCTAATTTGTCAAGAGAGTAAATAAAGGTCAATCTTTGAGCCTAGTTCTTCTGGCTTCTCTCCCAGGAGCTTTTCCAATGCTTTATGCTGCCTCATTTTGTTCATGCTTCTAAATCAAGATGTTTCCTGTGTGCTGTAGGACTGCAAAGTAGCAAAGTGGAAAGCAAACAGGATTTAGAATCAGACAGACCTGAGCTCAGTGAGTGCTGTGCCTGGGTGACCCTGGGCAGATGCCAAACTTGAGACAAGGGTAAAATCAGTTCACATGGTTGTTAAAAGGATTGTGTATTAAAATGTCCAATATATATCATTGAGTGAGTGCTCAAAGATACACATCAGGAACTATCATTTAACTTTCATATGCTATTAAAGGCACTACCAGCCCAGAAGACACCTTCACACAAACCCAAACATTTTCCTAAATGAAACTCTCTGCACTCCCTGGTACTTCCACAGAACAGTTAGAAATCCCTTTCACCTTCAGAGACAACAAACCCATACATCACACAAAGACACAGGTGAATACAGGTCCATGATCTAAAAACCGTGTGGCACCAAAGATGTGACTGTCATCAGCAAGTGAGTAAATACCTCATGAAAATGTATGCACCCACATTTCAACTTCCATATTATTCCTGTTCTGCTTTTTAATCCCCAAACCTTTCTCAGGAGTGAATGTGGTGCCTATTTTCCACACTGACTCAACCTATTATCTGTGTTGCCCACCATAATATTAGCAATGTGATGGCTTCATTTCAATTTATTTCATAACTGCTAATTCCTAAATGTCAAGTACCACAGCTGTCATTAATAGGCATTCCAATATGTGTGGATGAATGAATCACCTTATTTAAACAACTTTAGAAGCTATTAGTCTATACACCTAAACAACATCTTTGCTCTTCTGTAATCAGCACAGAATTTTAGGTATAAAAATAATCCATTCAATAATTTATTTTCTTCAGTTCCCTAATATTACTCATATAGTAGGTCCAAACAAAACGAAGAAACTAGCTCAAGGTTACTCTGCTAGTCAGCAAAAGAGCCTCCTAAATAGCCAGGACTTATGGTTTCCAGCTCTATACCCTTTCCCTACACCCGACGACATCAGTAAACTTCACTTTAACAATATTGTTCATGCTAAGACACCAGTCCAATTCTCTTTAACTTTGTGTTACCCCTGTCTGAAAGCTCCCTATATTTTATCTTTCTAAATATCTGGGGGCCAAAACTACATGTGCTATTTTTTTGACACCTAAGTTTCATAAAAAGATAACCAATCTTTTAAACTTACATATTCAAGTAGATAAACTGTAACTTAGTTAAAATTTTTCTTTTTTTAATCACAGTTTTTGGAGGCTTAAAAGTAAAATGCTACTGTATTATCAACAGTACATGTCATGACATTGCAATGTAACAAATGTTAAATTTTAAAAGAAAAACGCATAATTTTTTAGAAAAGAATTTTTTTTTTTATAGTTTACTAAGTATTTCTGACCTAAAACTAGGGACCAAGTTGGACTAATTATTTTACCAAATCAAGAAAGTAAGTGTATATATAGTAGCATTAGTTACAATTTAGAAATGACTTACCTTTATTTTACAAGCATGTGTGGGAGACTCCAGTTTTAGATATTTTTTGTACAAAGTAATCTTTTCATGTTCACTAAAAATAAAAACAAATTTATAAAAAGTTTCATACATTATATCATTTATAATAGTTACATTTAAAAATAAAGGTTTCCAGGACAATATTTAAATCCTAAAGTTCAGTTTTCCTGGTGAGACACAAACAGTTGGAATTTCCTGTGGAGTTGCACTGGATATATAAACACTATCTGCCACTTACTAGCTACATGAGAAAATTAAATTAATACCAACTGTATAATCACGCAGCAGAGAGCACACCATAAAGCTCAAGAATATATCCATTATATACAACATGCACGGTTCACATTTCGATTCATATTAAGGAACGATTAAGACAGAATCTTCATAAGAAATTGGGGGGAAAAAATCAAAGAGTATAATAATGGGTTAAGTATGCTGGTATGGCAGTCTTAAGTTCATGCACTATTTGTAAAGGGTTTCCTACAAGAAAATGTTCAAAGTTCCAGACTGATATGACGAATTAGTTTTTGGAAAACAGAGCCTTGCAAGTTAAAGAAAACAAATGTGAAACACTTACCAGAGTTTCATTCTAATAACTCTTCCACTAACTAGCTATGGTATTTTAACAACTTCTCTCTCTTCCATAAGCTCTCCATTTCCACATTTATAAAAACAACTAGGCTGCTCTAGACTGTCTTTAAGATCCCTAAAGGTCTAAACTTTCCCATCTGCTGTTGTGTTTTTATCTTCTCTCTCCTAGTGTTTAGCACCAATGTCAGAGAATCAACAAATACTGCAAAAGCTCAAGAAAATAAAACACTATTGCAGAAGAACACTTCCACATGCATAAATCACAAACCTGTTATCCAGAACATTACAAACACTCTTGCCCCTACTGGTTCCACAGTACTCCTCTCCTACGTACACTTCCATATTTCTTGCTGAACTTAAAATGCCAATAGAAACGATTTCTTCACCTCCATGAGGGTCATATCTCAGGTGAAGGAAGCAGGGGTTTTCATCTTGGCCTTTCAGGTTCCTTTTCAAAATCACCAGATCCTGGCTGAAAAGAAAATGAAGAATATACCTACAGTTCTCTGAACATTGTCATTAACCCAGTTAATGGGCCACAGGGGTGACATATTATCCAGTTCAGTTATGTCCGCATTTGGAGTCCAAGTGTACTCCAAAACACTGACCAAATAAATGCTCAATACAGAAATCATGAGGAAATGATGCTTTAGACGCGAGGGTCTCCACTACTTTCCCTTGACTTCTATCAACATTATATGCGACTTCCTGTAAGTGCCTGTCCAGTTAATCCAAGAGTTACTGGGCGGCTCGTATGAAATTAAAGGAGTGTGTGTGGGGGTGGAGGGGTGCAGAATGGAATAAAGGACAAACGTGTGCCATTTTAAAACTCAAGCTGATGAAGAATTTCGACATTCGGATTTTTTTAACGCCTATTCCGGAGGTTTCTGCTTCAGGTAAGAGGCCGGTCCTGACCCCAACGAGGGGCCTCAGAGCCGCCGAGACGGCCTCCGGCGGAGGCGCGTG
>SRVM01011157.1:0-10948 GCA_007570785.1 Antilocapra americana | reverse complement strand
AAACCCTGGACACTGAAAAATGCTGCAAAGTCAAACGATGTTTTCTTTATTTTTCAAAGAAAATTGGCTAAATCTGAGCCATATTTTTTTCAAGTGCGGGTATGTGAAGAGGATGTAGCCCCTGGAGGAAGGTTTTGTTCATCCAAGAGCAGCAGAGAAGTCTAAAAAGCAAGGATGGTACCAAAAAGACAAAGATAAGTAAAGCTCTAAAAAGAAACAGGAAGGCCTGTCCTGGGCACACAGTGACTCACCAGTGTTAGGTAATTTCTACAAAGAAAAAATGATTAATAAGCTTTTTAAAAGCATTTTAATGACCTGAATCAGTGGAGAGGAATACAGATGATTACTGTTCACAGAAAGATCTATTCATAGCTTTTTGATAGGGCTTACTTAGATGTTTTTACCTTTTTTTAACTATAATTTTAGAATAGGTTTTCAATTTCAAGTGGACCCTGTTGAGTCATTAAAATGTATCTGTATCTTTCAGTGTGATCAGTGGTACTAGAATGTTCTTTATGAGGTTGTTAAAACTGTTTTAAACACCATTAAACCTTTAGAGCTAGATAGTTGGCTTTCTTTCCAGAGATATGACCTTCTCTTTCAAATCAGTGTCTTCACCTAGATTAATTAAAACTTTAAAAATCTTTAGATATATCTAAATTGAACTAAAAAATTCTAAAACCAGGACCCATCTCTTGCAGTTGTAAAGTCTCAATTCTAAGGGAAAAACAAAAAACATAGAAGACACATAGTCAATAGTATCATAACTTAGGGAAGTAATTTGGAGTAGAGGTATAAGTAGGTAAAATTTAGGACCATTCAGAAGTTACCAATTTTTAACTTAGATTTTAACTAGTGCAGCATTCACAGTTGATATCACAGAGGTAATAGGAATTGTATCCTTCCTCTGAGTAACACTGGCACCATTCTCAGATAAAGAGCACAAAGACAGCTGAACTTGAGTTCTCGCCCGACATGGCATTTCTAAGGACTCAGCTCTTAAACAACTAAATGTATGATAC
Organism: Antilocapra americana; assembly: GCA_007570785.1. NCBI lineage: Eukaryota > Metazoa > Chordata > Mammalia > Artiodactyla > Antilocapridae > Antilocapra > Antilocapra americana. Next base: position 9,926 of record SRVM01011157.1, on the reverse strand, counting down.
TAGATCAGTCGAAAAGTCCATTTCACAACATCTTCTGGAAAACACTGAATGAACTTTTTGGCCAACCCAATATATAGTTGTCGTTGCTATTGTTTAGTCACTAAATTGAGTCCAATTCTTTTGCAACCCATGGACTGTAGCCTGCCAAGTTCCTCTGTCCATGGGATTTTCCAGGCAAGAATACTGGAGTGGGTTGCTGTTTCCTTCTCCAGGGAATATTCCCAAGCCAGGGACTGAGCCCATGTCTCCTGCATTGGCAGGCAGATTCTTTACCTCTGAGCCATCAGGGAAGTCCCAATTATTTGCTGAGGTCTCAAATAAATGCATTACATAAATCCATTATTGTTACTTCATCATAGCTGTTTCATCATTATCACCATCATCACAAACAATAGCACAATCAATTCTCACTCAACTTCAAATTCTAAAGCTAGGAAACACTATGTAGTTTTCCTTAAATTCTTAAAAACAATTATAAATATATATATACATACTTATTGGTAGGATGTTTAATATCTTAGTTTGACCACATTGAGATAGCCAAAAAGGATAAAAGAATAACAAGAACCGATTGCTAAAAGTAGCCTTAACAAAACTGATACATCTGACTTTTGACTATTTAAAAAAAAAGTGCAAGTTTGATAGCTAAATGTTTCCAATTCTATTTGGTTTTCATGATAAAACAATGAAATTCCACAACTTCTGAGCATATTCAGAGGTTGTATCATAAAGGAGCAATTTCAGAACTGAGAAAAGAAACAACAGTTTCCTGCTGAACTGCCAGAAACACACATGTGAAGTCATCAGGTACTGTGGATCAGTTGTGCTAACAGCTGTTATTAACATCAGTTCAGCTCCAGCTTTCTGCAAATTGCCATTATCATAGTGTTTAAATATTTAATGTAAAAGAGAAGGAAGAAAGACGTTCTACTAAAATTCCTATACTGGCTTAAAATAACATTTAGTTACAAAGACTTATTTTTTAATTCAGATGTACCATGATTTCTATAATTCCATTTACTTTCCCTTTAAGGTATTTTTTTTTTTAAGGAAAATACTTCCCAGATTTGAATAGGCATGATTTTAAAACAATGTATGTTTTCTATTTTTCCTCTCCAAGTTTAAATAAATTCATGCTTGAAAAAGTCTAATGGTGCTTAATTCTCAGTATATTTTTATTGTGTATTTTTATGTGTGTATTTCCCCTTTGTGATGCCCATATTTACTTGCTCATTTTTTTCATCATTCCCATCCTTATTTCGACCTCACTGATGGAGTAGTCCATAAAGTGTAGCCAAAATTATCCATGGTTAGGGAATTTCCCTGGTGGTCCATTGGTTAAGACTTTGCCTTCCAATGAAGGGGAAGCAGATTCGATTCCTGGCCTGGGAAGTTAAGATCCCCCATGCCTCGCAGCCAAAAGAACCAAAATACAAAATAGAAACAAACAATATTGTTTCGAAAAATCAAAATGTAAAACAAATTGAACAAATTTAATAAAGACTTTAAAAATGGTCCACATTAAAGAAAAAACTTAAAAAAAATTATCTATGACTAAAATGGACTCTGATTTATTAACAGTAAGTGAATCCTTCTCGTGAATTTTCTTCAGCTAAAAAGGAAGGACAATGTAATTTCATATTAATTAAGTCAAAACTAAAACACAAATAAATAAATTTCAATTCAACTAAATTTTAAATAAAAGAATCAATAACTCTTAAAACTTCAAATGTGAGTTAGTCAAGGATATTCATGGCCCCATGGCTTTCCTGCCCATATTCTGATAATATGCCTTTTACCTTGGAACCCATTCAGGAGCTCATGCGTATGCTTTTCTTTCCTGTAGAAAGAGACTCCTAATCTCTGGAATACTAGAATATTGGAGTAACAAAAATCTGCCACAATTACTCACGTTTTCAGTAAGAGCAAATATACCAAGTGGCTCAGATGGTAAAGGACCAACTGCAATGCAGGAGACCTGGATTTCATCATTGGGTTGAGACGATCCCCTGGAGAAGGGAGTGGCTACTCTTGCCTGGAGAATCCCATAGACAGAGCTGCCTGGCAGGCTACAGTCCAGAGGGTCGCAAAGAGTTAACACGCCTAAGCAACTGAGCACACACACAATGTATTTGAACCCCACTGCCATGTGCTGTTTTGTATGTGTGGATTTCAAAATGGAATTAGGCTGATTATTTTGATACAAATTAGTACATGTTCACTGACAAACAGGTCATGAACAAGCAGGGAAATACATAACAGAAATTGAAAATCACTCCATTCAAAGAAAACTACTAGCATGTTGCGCTAATTCCTGTCTAGCCCTTTTCCCGCTGCATACATCTTCCTATATACACGCTTTGCCAGGATCTGTGTTTAATAATAAAGTCATGATATCAATGAGAAAATCCCTCCAACGGCTCCCTTGGGTGGGAGGCTGGCTTATCTCTGCCACTGTTAAGGGGTCAGTGCTGACAGGGCTTGCTTATTAATTATTCCATCACATTGAAAAATATGTCTGTAATGATAAGAAGATCTCATTTGATGTTTCAGATAGAATATTTAAGTTCTATTTTAATCCACACTTTTTGCCGGTCTAAAAATTTAATACATTCTATAAATGATATTTAATATTAATTATGATTATTCATAAGTGGTAACTAAAACCTATTTTTAAAAAGTATTAAAGGTACTTCCTCTACATTTGTGATAGGGTCATATCCACTCTACTGAATATTTTAATATTTTATTCTCCCCAAACAGTACTTAACTACTGAATCTTTTCAAAGACAAGCATTGTTGCAACTTTAAGTAGTTGGCTTCTTCAAAGTTGATGTTCTCTGTAGTCATTTTTTCCAAAACAGTGAGGAAAATATCTAACTTTGTTTTGCCCTTTAGAATTCAGGCGTCTTATCAATGCAATCCATTGGCTAATGAAGTCAGTTCTTGCACAGTTTTGAAATGGCTAGAATTATGCCATGGAAAAAACTGCCCCAAAAAATACCACATGTTAAGAAAAACTGGATGGTATTGGGAAATTGAGCTGTGAAAAGTAGTTTCCATGGCTTAATAGTTCTAAAAATATATATTCCAGATTAGCAGCTTCTATTTTTTTTAAAGATATACCAACCTCCATCCTTTTAATTCCTCCAACACCTCGACCACCATAATAGGAAGCATCCACGGTTGGCCATTTCTTGGTAGGGAGAGGTTCTTCTTCCTCCTATGCAGATACAAGTTTTTAAATATGTGTTTAATTAATTTCTTAAAATGTTCCTTAGTCAGAACTGGCTCACATTTAGGTATTTTTCTGAATACCACTGATATGAAAGAAATACGGTAAAAATTACACACAGCACATGGGTATGTATTTCTGCTTATGTGCAGAAATTTCAAGTGAAGTTCTACAGAATATAAGGGCTTCTTTCATTCCACAATTCATGGAATCTACCTTATTTTGCTAGGCTATTAGAAGTTGCTACTTAACTATGAACTTCATTTGTTTTTTCCAGATTTAGTCATCATTTCATATGTAAAAAGATAAAACATTAAAATTAGGACCACATTTTAACTACCGTTTAAAGTCTCAACATATGTGTAAATTTGAACCCTGCAAAATTGAGACTAAAAAGGTAGTTCAGAAGCTTTGAAAATGCACAATGCCATGTCTCTTCTTGCTAGCACAATATTACCAGTATATGCTATATACTATATTAATAGTATAGTAATACAGCACATAGCAATAATATAAAAGTAATAATAATTTTGAAGAAAGTAATAATATTCTTAAACTGCAAGCTTGGATCTTCCAACTTTTTGTAAATAAGTAACAGCAAATTATTCATATATTGGTATAAAAAGTAAATTAAATCTCCATGTACTATTGTTTCTGATGGTCTGTCTATGTTTATCAATGTGTGAAGGTCCCATCTTCTAACATGTAAAAGAAACCACAAGGTTTGAAAAGTAACAAGTGACTTTCATAAACTCAAAAGTCAATATATCAGGGTTACCTAGCAACAACATAACTGATCAGATCTGGGCATAATATCTAAATACAAAAAAAAAAAAATACCCACATCACTTATTAAGCACTCATTTACCTCTTTTGGTGCAGAAGGTGGTGGAGGAGGAGGATCTTTGATAACCTGTACAAAAAAAAAAAAAAATTAAACGTAAAAACTTCAGTGGCATCGAGAGGAGACAATATGAATGTATAAAAATAATTAAATTAGTAAAATACTGTGGTGGTGCCAAAGATGACCCTGATCAACTTAGCTTCTCAATACTTATGCCCCTATCATCCTTTGAAACTGGGCTTTTTTAACTAGCTTTTGACTAACTAGCTTTTTTAGCTAGCTAGCTAACCAACCACCACATTCACTCATTTTATCATAAGATATAGATAACATCATAGCTTTATTTTTCAGGCGAATAACAAGAAAACTGTCAAATACCCTGCACTAGGTGTTTCTTCTCATGTTAAAATGCAAACATTTTTCACTAGATTACAGCTTGTCCCCTCAAATGGAGTGGGTGTTTACTAGCAAAGTCTTTCTGCTGTGATTCACTGGTTTTTTTCAAATCAACAATATAAAAATCAACTTGCATTGGGTGAGATAAGGGAAATGAACACACTCACTTGCCCCATCTTTTTTTTTCCTAGAAACAAATCAACCTCTTAGCCAAGATTCCTTTCCTGTGAATCATTACTCAGTAGATTACTTCATGAAGCCTGATATGGTTAATTCTTTATGTGACAGGAATATAGACTGAAATCTGATTTAAATGATCTTCACTGGTATTGGGGTGTCTGGACTTTCATACCATTCTGATAGAAAATGACTGACCAGTACCAATGACTTCTGATAATTTGGGTACACATCCAAGTCTGTATGCTAAGAAGGAAAACTTTGACAATATAACTGTTTCACTTGACCTAAGGTCAAATGTTTCAATTCTGTTATTAGATGCTTACAATTTTAAAAGAGTAGCTTTGAAAATGAGTATCATCAAAGAATTCTTTTACTGTTCAGCTATCTTCCTATTATCATGAATATGTTTTTATTTATTTTTTAAACTTTTTATTTTGTATTGGGGTATAGCCAATTAACAAACAATGTTGTGATAGTTTCAGGTGAACAGTGAAGGGACTCAATCATGCATATTCGTGTATCCATGTTTCCCCAAACTTATCCTCCCATCCAGGCTGCCACATATTGAGGAGAGCTTCATGTTCTATACAGTAAGTTCTTGTTGGTCACTCATTTTAAATATAGCAGTGTGTACATGGTCCATCTCAAACTCCCTAACTATCCCTGAATATGTTTTTTACAGACTGCTTATATTTGAAAGATACATACCAAATCATTTTCAAGTTAATGATATAATTCTGATATTTTCACCAAAATAATTTGAAGTGGGAAGTGAATAGGGTTACAGATGAAATAAGATTAGTCATAATTGAGAATCACTGAAGCTGTGTAAAGAAGACATGGGGATTCATTATTTTACTCTTTCTGCATATTTTTGAAATTTATGAAAATTTGAAATTTTCCATAATGAAAGGTTTTTTAAAAAATATTTAGAGAACTGACTCATAATTTTTTTTATGTATATTACTTCCACCATTCTAATTTTGGTTTAGCTCTAAATCTCAGGAAGAAAAAAACAGGCAGTAACCACAATCACATGGATATAACTGGACAATAACTTAATCTAATTGAATCTCAAACTAACTCATCATAACACTTGAATGCTACAAGAAATGCTGTTATTTTTACTTAACTCTTTTATTATCCAAGTTTATTTATTTTTTTTATTGTTTTTGCCATACATTGTCATGATATCACCATGGGATTACATATGCTTCCCCTCCGGAACCCCCCTCCCTCCTCCCTCCCCCCCGGGAAATCTCGCTGCACCAGCCCCGAGCATCAATCCTGGGCTGGCGATTGATTAGACACATGACAATTAACATGCTTCAAGATATTATCCAAGTTTATTTTATCAATAAACATAAAATTCCAGTTCCTTTTGATAATACTGAAGGATATAAATCTGTGAATTTTGAGATTTAGCCCAGAAATAAATGCCAAGAGAGGATAAAGATTTAAAATAGTACTGTAGTAAAATAAGACAAAGGTTATCATGCTACAGGTGCATTTCCTTTATAAAAAGGAAGTACTCAACTTATTTGCAGGGCAAGAATAGAGATGCAAATGTAGAGAATGGACATGTGGACAAGGCGGGGGGAAACGAGTGGGATAAATTGAGAGAGTAGCACTGACATATATAACTACCATGTATAAAAGTAGATAGCTAATGGGGAATTGCAAAGGGAGCTCAGCTCATTGCTCTGTGATGACCTAGAGGGGTGGCGTGGGAGTAGAGGGTGGAAGGGAAGCACAAGAGAAAGGGGATATACGTAACATAGAGCTGATTTACTTTGTTGTACAGCAGAAACTAGTGCAACACTGTAAAGCAATTATACCCCAATAATAAAATAAAATTAAAAATAAGATAATCTGGAAAATAAATAAATAAAAGTATGGCAAATCAAACAAAGGAAGCACACATGTCATTATCAACCTGCATATCCAAAATTAGTAAAAACCAGATGAGTCAATATTTCATACTCAACAAAGTTAAAACCAACCTGATTACCTTCATTTAAAAGCCAACTATTCCTTCTGTCTTCCCTGTTTGTTTTCTTCAAGTCAATCATTTTCTTTAAAATTGCAGCCTTAAAATTTTCTCATAATCTATAATTTATTCTCAGCTCTGAATGACTTCACCGAATCATTTACCATGTCCAATAGATTTTTTGAAATATTCCAGTCTCTGCATGTGTGCATATGTGAGTGTCTGTCTCTCTTTCTCCCCACATTCCTATCTTTTCCTCTCCTTTCCCCACCATGAATTCCCCAGTCTTCTCAAAGCGGTTCAGATTTCCTTAATATACATGGATGCCTATTTGTTCTCCCCTAGCATTGATCACAGTAGATAATTTTATCCAACTCCGAAACACTGTAACTTCTGTGAGGATAAATCTTATGTCTGCTTTGTTCCTAATTATAATCCCAGTTCTTAGCAAAGTGTCTAGCAGAAAAGAAGAGAAGAGAGGAAGTTAGGACGAGAGAAAAAGGAGTAAGGCAGGAAAGAGAAAAGAAGATGGAAAAAGAGAAGAGGAAGGAAGAAGGGAAGAAAGGAAGGAAGGAGGAGGGAAGGAGAGAGGAGAGGAGGAAGGAAGGAGGGAGGAAAAGGAAGGAAGCGAAGGGAAAGGAAGGAGGGAGGGCAGGAGGAGAGGAAGATGACAGGAAGACGGGATTCTTTACATTCCATTCCCATTCAGTTCAGTTCAGTTCAGTCACTCACTCAGTCGTTTCCAACTCTTTGCAACACCACAGCATGCAGAACGCCAGGCTTCCCTGTCCATCACCAACTCCCAGAGCTTACTCAAACTCATGTCCATTGAGTTGGTGATGCCATCCAAGCATCTCATCCTCTGTTGTCCCCTTCTCCTTCTGCCTTCAATCTTTCTCAGCATCAGGGTCTTTTCCAATGAGTCAGTTCTTTGCATCAGGCGGCCAAAGTATTGGAGCTTCAGCTTCAGCATCAGTCCTTCCAATAAATATTCAGGACTGATCTCCTTTAGGATGGACTGGTTGGATCTCCTTACAGTCCAAGAGACTCTCAAGAGTCTTCTCCAACACTACAGTTCAAATGTATTAATTCCTCGGCACTCAGCTTTGTTTATAATCCAACTCTCACATCTATTCCCATTATCACTACCTAAAATCATGAACTCGAGAGTCTTTGGACCTTAAAAATATCTAGTACAATATTTTTCAACTTCTCCAGTGCATCCAACCAGAACTCCATCTTTCTAAAAAATTCCCACCTAGCTGTCATCCAACTATGTCTAAATTCCTGCAATAAAGAGAAATTCACTACTTCACTAAGCAATTCATTCCACTGGCAAAGAACCCACATCATTTGAAAAATTTTCCCCTAAATGAAGCCAAAACCTCCCTCTTCGTAGTTTCCACTTTTTAGCCCTGTTCCTACAGTGTGAAATGTATATACACACATACAGACAACTATTTTTAATTCCAGAAGAGAAGGTTTCCTGTTTTTTGAATACTAACCATATATCATCTGAGAGCTAAACCTCACAATTATTTTTCATGTAATGGTGTGAGATATTGGGTGATTTTGGTCAGTTTCTTTAGTATGTATTCATCTGTACAATATCTCAAAGTGTGGATTCTAGAGATGATAAATAGCATTTTAAGTGTGGCTAAGCCATTAATTAAAGGCATGGTACTCAGGAAAAACAGATGCACTCCTGGCAGTCCTCACCTTCATTCCATGCATTTTAATTAATAACATATTGAAAACTAGGATTGATCTATAATTACCATAGCTTTATTTTAGCATTAAAGTCTACATGCTTTGTGTGTGTGTGTGCAAAGTCACTTTAGTCGTGTCCAACTCATTGCAACCTTATGAACGGCAGCCTGCCAGGCTCCTCTGTCCATAGGATTCACCAAGCAAGACTACTGTAGTGGGTTGCCATGCCCTCCTCCAGAGGATCTTCCCGACACAGGGATCGAACCGGTGTCTCATTATGTCTCCTGCACTGGCAGGCAGGTTCTTTACCACTAGAACCACTTGGGAAGCCCCTACATACTTTACTTGTAGCTAAATTATACATGCAGCTTGCTTCTCTATCTCCAACTCATCCTTCATTCTAAATCTATGCAGCCAGGTCAATATTTTTCTAGGCTTGTTGTTTGCTGTTCAGTCTCTAAGTTGTGTCCGACTCTTTGCAACCCCATGAACTGCTCCTCTGTCCTTCACCATCTCCCAGAGTTTGCTTAGGCTTGTGTCCATTGAGTTAGTGCTGCTATTCATTCAATCTTCTCATCCTCCGCTGCCCTCTTCTCCTCTTGCCTTCAATCTTTTCCAGCGTCAGGGTCTTTTCCAGTGAGTTAGTTCTCCGCATCAGGTGGCCAAAGTATTTGAGCTTCAGCTTCAGCATCAGTCCTTATAATGAATATTCAGGGTTGATTTCCTTTAGAATTGACTGGTTTGATTTTCTTGGATTTCAAGGGACTCTCAAGAAGCTTAATTGATTGCAATAGGAGCTTAATTGATCATTTCTCTTGTCAAAATGCATTAAATGTTCCAGTGACCACAACTGAAATAAAAGAATTACTGAATTTTTGGAAGAACCTTATACATCATGCTTCTACTCAGTTTTGCAAATTATCATAAAGTGCTCTAGAGTTCTTTCACTAGGGAGAGGCTAAGGTATCTCCTAAGTCTAAGTTTAATATACGGTACTCATTTTCATTTCCTTGTGAGGATTTTAAATTTACTCTGGTTACTACATGTACGTCTTGTACTGGTATATGAATTTCTGAGAACTGAAACAGTATCCCCAATCCTATATTATACTGTGTGCATGTGTGTGCTCAGTTGCTTCAGTTATGTCTCTTTGTGACTCTATGGACTGTAGCCCACCAGGCTCCTCTGTCCATGGGATTCTCCAGGCAAAAATACTGGAGTGGGTTGTCATGCCCTCCTCCAGGAGATTTTCCCAACCCAGGGATGCAACCCACATCTCTTATGTCTACTGCATTGGCAGGCAGGTTCTTTACACTAGTGCCACCTATATCCCCTTGAGAATTTCTGAACATCCACCTCCATAACACCTCTTTTTTAATATCATATTTATCATGCTCATTATCCTGCATAGCATCAAGTTTTAGCATGGATATGGGCAAATCAAGTTTTATTTTAAAATCGTCATATGACCACTGCTGACAACCTCACAACAGGATAATGAGAGGCATCTTTACCTTTTTCAGTGCATGAGTCCTCTTTCATTCTCATTGTTCAAATGCCTTAGCATGGCC
>SRVM01011152.1:0-13024 GCA_007570785.1 Antilocapra americana | reverse complement strand
CTTGTTGAATCCTATTATTTACACCTTGAGAAATCAGAAAATGCAAGAGGCCATGAAAAAATTAAAGTTCCAAAATGTTAGCTCCACATAGAACTTTTAGATTTTATAACTGTATAAATAACCCAGATTTCACATATAATTCTAATATAATTTGAATACATATGCAATACATGTTTTTACTTTCTTATTTTAGAATCATAACTGATACAGAAAAATTAATGATATATATCTTAAATTTACATAATGTTGTTATAATGATAATTAGTGATCTCAGCAAAATAGATGTATAAAATTCATTAAATACTTTATGATACAGGCAATATGTATTTGTTAGGGAAGAAATAAAAAAATGGTGAATACTATTAGAGATTGCTTTAATTGATATGGGTTGCTAATGACAGTCATAATACTATCATTTATACTCATAGTCATTTATAAATGACTATTTATACAAATGACAGTCATTTATACTATCATTAAATGAGACACTCTGCATAAATAATGATTGAAAGAATTTGAACCAATGAGAGAAAACGTAAGAATAAAAAATTATAATTTGCAGCATCATAAATACAAAATGCTAGATTGAACATAAGATACCAAAGAAGAAAACAATAAAAGGGCAATTTCAATAGACTTGCATAGAGAGGCCTTGAAATCAAACACTCTAAGAAATGCCATTTGTATGCACAGTTGACTTTCAAACCTAAGCAAATAAAAGTAGAAGCACAGTTTTTTGATTTTATGTAACATACTACATAACTTGTTCTCTCCAAGTGCTTAGACTATGGTTCAGTTGCCTTTGGTAAGGTTGCAATTTTTATTGCAATTATAAGCAAATTAAGCTGTTAGTGTTGAGGGGGAGGGGGCATTTATTGCTGAATTCAGAATCCCAAACTTACTGATGGCCAATCTTAAATATTCTTCCCCAGTTCAAGAGACTAAACATTTCTTCTTGTTCTAAGCAATAGTTTTGAAATTAATCCTAAAGAGGCATATAGATTTTTTTCTCCATTCAATGCATCCTCAACTTCATCCAGAGTGATGCTGTTAAAGCACAATTCTCAGATTCTTTACAGCATGTTGGTAGCCTTTCTTTAAACTGTATGGCAAGCTAAATTCATGCTTAGTAGTTAACAAATGTCAAAATAACCTATAACATATTATTGATCAGAATGCTCTTAAAAAATTACCAGTGAAACATGGAAGCAACCTAGATGCCCATCAACTGACAAATGGATAAGAAAGCTGTGGTATATATACACAATGGAATATTACTCAGCATTAAAAAAAATTCATTTGAAGCAATTCTACTCAGATGGACGAAACTGGAGCCCATTATCCAGAGTGAAGTAAGCCAGAAGCAAAAACAACAATACAGTATATTAACACATATATATGGAATTTAGAAAGACAGTAATGAGAACCCAACATGGGAGACAACAAAAGGAACGCAGATGTATAGAATAGACTTGTGGACTTTGTGGATGAGGGTAAGGGTGGGATGAGATGGGAGAAGGGCATTGAAGCATGTTAATTGTCATGTGTCTAATCAATCGCCAGCCCAGGATTGATGCTCGGGACTGGTGCAGCCGAGATTTCCCGGGGGGGAGGGAGGAGGGAGGGGGGACCCGGTGGGGAAGCATATGTAAACCCATGGTGATATCATGACAATGTATGGCAAAAACAATAAAATAAATAAATAAATAAATAAAGCAATGAAAAGTAAAAAAAAAAAAAAAAAAAAACAGTTTTATACTATACCTAAAATTGTCTCATAAAAATTATAATTATTTCCCCTAAGATGGCTATAATCAAAAAGGTGACAAATAACAAGAGTTGACAAGGATGTAGAATAATTGGAACCTTCATATACTGCTGATGAAATACAAAATGGTATAACCGTTTTGGAGAGAATTTTGGCAGTTCCTCAAAAAATGTTAAATATAGAATTACTACGTGTCCTAGTCATTTCATTCCAAATACATCCTCACAGATTTTGTACATGTACACCCCAAAAACTATACTAAAATGATTGTAGCAGCTTTCATCATACTAGTAAGGATGTTAAAACAACCCAAATGTTCATCAACTAATGAATGGATAAATAAAACATGCTATATCCATACAATGGAATATTATTTGGCAATACAAGTGAATCAGATACTGGTATATGCTACACTATGCTTCAATCTTGAAAACGTTTGTCTAAGTTAAAGAAATGAGTCACTAAAAACTACACCTTATTGAGTCCATTTGTGTGAAATGTCCTTTATAGGCAAACCCTTAGAAGTAGAAAGTAGACTAATGGTTGCCTAGAGCCGGGAGTGTGAGGGAAGCAAGCATGTGGTCTTTTCAGACTGGCTTCTCTTCAATGTTTTCAAGACTCATTCACATCACAGCTCACATCACTTCTCGATGCTAAGAGCAACATGAGAGGAGGAATCCCTTGACCATTGCTCTCCAACAAACACACCAATTTAACAGCAATCTGTGGACAGATTTTCTTTGTGAGAACTCTGAAACCAATTGAAAGTCTCTTTTACCCCTGGAGGATGAAAAAACAGACTCACCAAATCAGGCAAGGAGATTCAGGTCTTGCTAGTCTTGGAGTTCTGACAGGTCTGTCACAGGCTGGCTGTCTGGGGGAAGACAGAGGCAGTTAGCTGGGCCAGTTATATCAATGATCCTCTATAACTTAGCAAAAACTGAGTGGATAAAAAATTTCAGCTCTCAGCTTCCACCTGTAAAGGAAAAGAGTTAATTTATGGATCTAGCATCCCAACTTCACAGAGGATTCCCAAAGAACTAGTACTTATCTCACCAGGCTTGGAGCTTTGATGGTTCTGATAGAGTCCAGGCACTGGGGGACAATGGAGATGGCAGGTTGGGCTTCTAGATGCCAAAGCTCTACCCACATACCCCACCACGATCTGTCCACAGAGTGAGAAAACAAAAATCACTGCCAAGAGGCATGCTTCCTCCTGAGGAGGGAAACCATTGGCAAAGGTCTCCAGAACCTCTGTTTGGGTTTATTGGTCAGGACCCTCTCCTGTACAAGGCCAGTCTGTGAAGACTGGCAGAGATGCCTGCATGGTCTAATGTTTAGAGACCACCACAGAGAATCAACAGAGAACCGGCAAAGATGTTCTAAATAAAGAAGCAAGGTAAATCTTCAGAAACTGACACTAATGAAACAGAGTTCATAATTTACCTGATTGAGAATTAAAAATAACTGTCATAAAGATTCCCTTTGGAATGAAGAGAACAATGCATGAATATTCCCTTCAATAATACTCTCATGGCTCCTGCCAGAACATGACAGTAAAATCTCACAATTACCTTAGTATATAGTCTCTTTCACTTTTTTTTTTAAATGATTTTTATTTTTATTTTATTTTTTTTATTTAATTGTTTTTTTTTTATTGTTTTTGCCATACATTGTCATGATATCACCATGGGTTTACATATGCTTCCCCTCCGGGTCCCCCCTCCCTCCTCCCTCCCCCCCGGGAAATCTCGCTGCACCAGTCCCGAGCATCAATCCTGGGCTGGCGATTGATTAGACACATGACAATTAACATGCTTCAATGCCCTTCTCCCATATCATCCCACCCTTACCCTCATCCACAAAGTCCACGAGTCTATTCTATACATCTGCATTCCTTTTTACACCAGTCTCTTTCACTTTTATTAGGCCCAGCGTATCCCAGGGGTTATGCTGGGCTTCTACTCTAGTCCAGGCCTGAAAGATGACCAATTTCCTGGCAGAAGAGATGCCTCTGAAGCTCCTTGAGCAGGAGAAAGTTCTAGCTCTTACTGATGTTAAGGAGTCTGTAGAACCGAAGTCCGCCGCGGCATTTATCCAGATGTACTCACTCCATATTTCAGGGTATAAAACTTTTCCCTACCAGTGCATGATACACATGCCTAGAATGTTTGTACTTTTTTTGGATCTGTGTAACTGTGGAAGATCCCCTAGAAAAGGGAATGCCAACACACTTCAGTATTCTTGCCTAGAGAATTCCATGGGCAGAGGAGCCTGGTGGGCTGCAGTCCATGGGGTTGCAAAGCATCAGACATTACAGAGTAACTGACAGTTTCAAAGGTGAAGGATATTCTATAGGTATACTTGTGTAACTCTGTCAGATCTTCAATATCTTGCTGTCTGTGTCTACCTATTCAGGAGACAAGGAACTCTTTGTAAACTACCAAAGAGTCTTTAAGTCCTTACACCTAACCTTTAACGTTTGTTAGTTAATGGCTTTCAATTTCTTTTTATTTCAAGGCATCAATACAACTTACAATAAGCAAACAACTGCACTCTTTGCAGGAATTTCTCTTCTCTTTCTTTTAAATAAAAGAATCATTCACCTGCAATAGCATTCCTTTCCAACAGGTTGTATTCCCAGATCACCACCCATGAAATATTTAGCCATCTGCCAACTACACTAAGCCAGGGCTGTGTCCCATCTACCACTTGTGTGAATGCATGCTCACCCACTCAGTCATAGCCAATTCTTTATGACCCCACGGACTGTAGCCTGCTAGGCTCTTCTGTCCATGGAAATTTCCAGGCAAGAATACTGGAGTGGGTTGCCATTTCCTCCTCCAGGGGATCATCCTGAGCCAGGACTTGAACCCGCGTCTCCTGCATTGGCAGGTGGATTCTTTATCATTGAGCCACCTGGGAACCCTACCATTTGCAGTGGAATCTTATTGGCCACCAGGTGATGAGCCAGTTACAAATCCCCATTTTCATCTGTTTCTCAGACCACTCCCAGTACCAATTATGTTAATTTAGGTCATCTGAGAAATGGATGCCAAGATGAGGTTATATTCATAGAACATTCACTCAGTGGAATAAAACTTGGTAATAAATTTAAAATTTTTAAACTTGTACACTAAGCAGTCTAGATACATCTTTAAAAGACTGTTATTTTAGGGAGAAGATACTCAAAAGCATAGACACTGTAAGATTTTATTTAAAAGAAATTCAACAGTAGACAAAACTGATATTACATGAGAGGAATGAGGATAGTCTTTATCTCTGCTGGTGAATGTTTATTGCAAAGCAGTTGAAGGGAAATTTTTGGTGTGAGAAAAACATTTAGAAATTTGACAAGTGTGGTAGTTTCACAGATGCCTGCACAAGGAAAACAAAATTTTCAAACTATACATTTAAGATTTGTTCATTTTAGCATCTATAAATTATTTATCATGTAGATAACAGAATGTAAAAGATTGGCTTTAAAAAAGAATAGCAAAAATATCAAAGTTATTTGGATGGTATCCTTTCAATAGTTAATAAAAGAAAATTTGAGGGTGCATTATGGTAATAATATTAATTATAACAGAGCAATATCTTGATTTGTTTTCTTACCAAAACTCTCTTTCTCTTTCTCCTGGGATGCAGCTATAAGCTCTTAAAGCCAATGTCTTTTTCCAAGGTAAAAGTTGGCATGGCAGAAGGGAGTTCTAGTTTTACTAGCCCTAATAGATATTTTGTTGGTTTTTTTTTTAATATTCTCTACTTTTTGGCATTTTTGTGTTCTATATTTGTCTCTAATTTGCCTTGTTAAAATTAAACTAGCAGTGCACTAAAACTAATAGCTCTTCAAGTTTTCTATTTTTTTTCAGAAAAATAGATGTAATTCACTAGTAAACTACTTATTGCCTTATTCTTTCCTTTTCCCAAGCACTAAGACCATCATAAATGACCATCTTTTATAAATTAAAACATAGTTTAGAACAACTGACTTTTAGTTTATATTAGTATGTATATATGAACTTTTCAGTTCAAACTGAAGAAAATTAGTCATCAAAGACATGAGTTATTTTATATGATGAGAGAGAGCTTCAGTCTTCTTCTATGACAAGGTAATGTGTCAAGTTTTGGGGGAAAATCAAATCCTGGGTCACAATTTTATTATAAATAAATATAAGTGTTTAATAAGAAGTATCCCAGGGGTTCTATTTATGTTAAAGTATTCAAGTTAATAATTGAGAACTTAGTTGGCAATCAAGATCTAATGATGAATGGTGTTATATAGGGTTCTTTTTTTATACTGAATTATCTCCTTTGATGATCTGCTTATTTCCTCAATACAAGCCTTTTACCATGTGGATCAAAAGAAAAATTGTGGAAAATTTATAAAGAGATGAGAATAGGAGATCACCTTACCTTCTCCAGAGAAACTTGTATGCAGGACAAGAAGTGATATTTCTAACCTTACATGGGACAACTGATTGGTTCAAAACTGGGAACAGAATATGTGAAGGCTGTATAGTGTCGTCCTACTTATTTAACTTCTATGCAGAGTACATCATGTGAAATGCCAGGCTGAATGACTCACAGGCTGGAATCAAGATTGCTGGGAGAAATATCAAAAACCTCAGATACGTAGATGATAGTCACTCTAACATCAGGAAGCAAAGAGGAACTAAACAGCCTCTTGATGAAGATGAAAGAGGACCATGAAAAAGCTGGCTTAAAACTCAACATTCAAAAAACTAAGATCATGGCATCCAGTCACATCATTTCTTTCATGGCAAATAGATGGAGAAACAATGGAAACAGTGATGGATTTTATTTTATTGGGCTCCAATATCACTGTGGATGGTGATTGCAGCCACAAAATAAAAAGGCGCTTGCTCCTTGAAAGAAAAGTTATGACAAACCTAGTCAGTGTATTATAAAGCAGAGACATCACTTTGCCAACAAAGGTCCATGTAATCAAAGCCATGGTTTTTCCAGTAGTCATGTACAGATGTGAGAGGTGGACCATAAAGAAGGTTGAGTACCAAAGAATTGATGCTTCTGAACTGTGGTGTTGAAGAAAACTCTTGAGAGTCCCTTGGACAGCAAGGAGATCCAACCAGTCAATCCTAAAGGAAATCAGTCCTGAATATTCATTGGAAGGACTGATGCTGAAGCTGAAACTCCAATACTCGGCCATCTGATGCAAAGAACTGACTCATTGGAAAAGACCCTGATGCTGGGAAAGATTGAAGGCAGGAGGAGTAGGAGATGACAGAAGATGAGATGATTGGATGGCATCACTGACTTGATGGACATGAGTCTGATGGACATGAACAGGCTTCAGGAGTTTGTGATGGACAGAGAGGCCTGGCGTGCTGCAGTCCATGGGGTTGCAAAGAGTTGGACATGACTGAGCAATGGAACTGAATTGAACCAGTGTAATGCTGCTACAGAAGAATATTTTCTTAAATATTTTCAGCTAGGAATAAACAAGAACAAGCAAATAATTGCAGAGTAATGAAATATTTCTAAGTTTAAAATAACATAAATTTAGGAACTAAAATAGAAGAAAGATAAATAAGTTTCTGGAATGCTAGGAAACAATGAGCAAGCCTGAATCATGGAAGTCATGGCTTGAGCAGAAACTTTGAAAAAGCAGGCTAGTGCAGGAGAAACAGGTAGTAGAGAACAACCTCATGGCTGCTTTTTATTTTGTATTTCTGCCTACAAGTCATCCAGTAAACATGCCACTGAGACACCAAACTTACCAAGTAGCTCTTCTATGTCCCCTGTCTCTCCTTTAAATTTTTCTTTTTTTGGTTTCTTCTCTGTTATTTTCTAAGCTGCTGATTATCTTCTGTTTTTAATATCAGGAATTTATGATTAAATGAAATACAAATTTAAGTTACAAATTGTGTTACACTATCAAGTACTCTGTAAATTTACTAAAATATTAAAACCTCTTTGCAGCTATTCATGCTTTATTTGCTAACCTGGATATAAACAAGAGTGACTGGTATTACATCTTGTAAAAATGAAAATCATTTATTTTTCAAAATATAAATAGCACTTGTAAGCATTTATGCACTCAGCATAGGAACTCCTAAATGCATAAAGCAAATATTAACAGACATAAAAGGACAGTGAAGTAATGGTAGGGGGCCTTTAATATTAATGGATATTCTTCCAGACAGAAAATCGTAAAGAAATATTGGTCTTTAATGACAGATTAGAACAGAAAAACTTAACAGATGTTTCGCAAATATTCCATCCAAAGTCAACAGAATATGTATTTTTTCAATTGCACATAGAATACTCTCTGGGGTAGATATCAAGTTAGGCAATAAAATAAGTCTCAATAAACATAAGAAGACTGAAAATATATCAAACACCTTTTCCCATAATACCATAATGAAACTACTGATAATTTTCTTTGACATTATTAATAGTGATATAATAATCAGTGGAAGGCTTGAAATTTTTCACTTAATGTAATAAAAAGTGTTTTAGAATGTTTCTTATTTACAGCAAATGAACCAAGCCACATTCCACTGAGAAAATACTTGTGTTTTCTGCTGTTCTATAAAAATGGGTAAGATGAGCAATATGACAATAAATAAAATGCGTTCCTTATCAGCAAACACCATGGAAAAGTACACACAAACCGTTTCTAATGCTTGCAAATATAGTGATAGTGTAAATTAAGTCTTGTGGAAAGGAATTTCGCTCATTGTAAGACTATGGGAGATTTTAACATTTGTATATGAGAGATTTCCATCAACTACAATGACTCTTGCAAAAAAGCCATATCTATGCAAAATGGGTTAAATGATGGGTTAAATGATGAATTTGACTAGAATTAAACAAAAATTTGGAGATAAGGAACAGAAATGTCAACCAATTCAAAAGTTATTCAGGGCATCCCTTGTTGTCAAATTATCAAAACAGATTTTGAAACCTGTGCTGCAAAGTATACCAGAAATATCAATATGATTAATTTAATAAAAGCAACACCTTACAAAACAAGAATTTATTATACTTTATTTTAAAAAGGGTAATGATTATGAAAGGGCTTCCTAGGTGGAACAGTGCTAAGAATCCCCCTGCCAATGCAGGAGATGCAAGAGATGCAGGTTTGATCCCTGGGTCGGGGAGATCCCCTGGAGTAGTACATGGCAACCCACTCCAGTATTCTTGCCTAGAAGATTCCATGGACAGAGAAGCCTGGCAGGGTACAGTCCATGGGGTTATAGAGTCAGACACAACTGAGCACACAGCACAGCAGCACACAGAAATGATTATGAAACTATTTTGTGCCAAGTATAAATATTTTCTCAAAATCTCATAGAAAGATACCTGAATAATGAAAATAGCTATATTTTAGTTAGCTTAAAGCAGATATATCATTAATGAATATCAGTTTTAAATAATTTAACATAATTTATTTCAGTTTTATCTTTTAAAATTTCTATTTCTGGAATATGTAAACATATATATAAGATGTGCTTTTACACAATATGTGTAGATCAGTTTTTATATTAAGGTTTTGATGGACAGAAAGGTTTTTTGATTATTCATCTAAAAAATTCCTTGTTAGAAGGAATGTAAGAAAATTTCTTGGGAGTGAAGTGAGGAAAACGAAGTGTGTGTTAAATCAAAGCTGTCTACACTTACTATATTACAATCAACCAACACTCTCATGCCTATTTTAATCATTCCAACTTCCCACCAGGGAAGCCCCTCATATTCAAGAGAGTAAAGGAAAATTTGAACACTCCAGGAAATGACAGGAGAGTGACAGCATATTCCAGGATCAGAAATTAAATGTGAACATCTTTCCTGGTCACACTCTGGCAGAAGCCTCAGTGTTTTAACTACTCCCACTGAAATTTGGATTCCCAGAGATCCAAGTCTGCCTCCAAGGTGGTTCACATCTTTATAAAACAGGCCTAAAATAGTATCCAGAATCATATGAAGGGACTCACAGAGAGTGAAAAGTAGATTTCTCATTTAGAATAAATCCTTGAACATGCTGCTCTTAACATTGTGCCTTTAGAGCAGGTAAGTGAAAATGTTACAGAGAGCTAATTCATTAGAAGGTTAATACACCGGAAATGGTATTTTAATTAATTCTGTGTTGGCTGAAAGGAAAAGGCTATGGATTTTAAGATATGAAATCACATATTTATTTCACAATGAGCTATAACCAACAATCTTCATGAAAAGTTAAAAGGTATATATTCTCAAAATGATATTGCAAAGTAAAATATGTAAATAGATGATGTGATTAGGAATCATGACTAAAATTAAGAAAAGTAAATCCTGAGTATCCAGATAATTCATACTATCATTGAAAATAACGGAAAACCTAGAAACTCACAATATTTTTTGCAGAATAGGGATCATGCTTCAAGTGTTGGCAGAACATGTAAATATGCATATATAATGACAGTTGAAACAGGAGTTGGCAAGGTAGAATTAGGTAGATGCGAACTAGATATTTAGAAACTCTCTGTATAAAACGTACCATTAATACAATGAGACTTTAAATAAATCTGAAAGAGTGAGAAAGTGCCAAGTCACCTCAGTAGTGTCCAGCTCTCTGCAACTGTACTGTAGCCGGCCAGGCTTCTCTGTCCATGGGTTTCTCCAGGCAAAAATACTGGAGTGGGTTGCCATTTCCTTCTTCAGGGGCTCATCTTGACTGAGGGATCGAACCTGGGTCTGCTGCATTGCAGGCAGATTTTTTACTGTCTGAGCCACCAGGGAAACCCCTCATATTCAAGAGAATGAAGGAAAATTTGAATACTCCCGGAAACTAATTACAAGTATTCAAAATAGTAGGAAAAGAATGAAGAAAACTGTTTAACAAGAACAGAGAAGAGCAAGTTTCCAGGTTACTCAAGGTGGCCAAAAATATAAATTCAAATAGGGGATATTAATACATTTATAACTAGATTTGATTGGACTGCAGTAGGTCATTAATTATCTCACAATGAAATATATTTGAGTATAAGCAGGAAAGTTATGGCCAACCTGGATAGCATATTGAAAAGTAGAGACATTACTTTGCCAACAAAAGTTTGTCTAGTCAAGGCTATGGTTTTTCTAGTAGTCATGTATGGATGTGAGAGTTGGACAGTGAAAACGGCTGAGTGCCGAAGAATTGATGCTTTTGAACTGTGGAGTTGGAGAAGACTCTTGAGAGTCCCTTGGACTGTAAGGAGATCCAACCAGTTCGTCCTAAA
Source organism: Antilocapra americana (assembly GCA_007570785.1). NCBI lineage: Eukaryota > Metazoa > Chordata > Mammalia > Artiodactyla > Antilocapridae > Antilocapra > Antilocapra americana. The sequence continues at coordinate 2,014 of SRVM01011152.1, read as the reverse complement.
GGAGATCAGTTCTGGGTGTTCACTGGAAGGACTGATGTTGAAGCTGAAACTCCAATACTTTGGCTACCTCATGTGAAGAGTTGACTCATTGGAAAAGACCCTGATGCTGGTATGGATTGGGGGCAGGAGGAGAAGGGGAGGACAGAGGATGAGATGGTTGGATGGCATCACCAACTCGATGGCCATGGGTTTGGGTCGACTCTGGGAGTTGTGATGGACAGGGAGGTCTGGCATGCTGTGGTTCATGGGGTCGCAAAGAGTAGGACACGACTGAGTGACTGAACTGATACAGATACTGATAAGCAGCTGTACAGTACTAGAAAACTATAATTTACAAACACTAAATTTTAACAAGAATAAAAGTTTAAAAATGTATAATGTTTTACATTTTATTGCATATAATTCACATAGTATACATTTGCCCTTTCTAAGTACACATTTCAATGATTATTATTATACTCACGTATTTGTGTGCCTATCACTGCAATCTGATTTTAAATCAATATCATCAGCAATGCCCTCTAGCACTCACGTCCCAACTCAAGGGGACTACTGATAATTTCTACCTTTACTGATTTTTGTTTTTAAATATTTCATATAAATGAAGTCATATAACATGTAGTCTTTTGTGTTAAGTCTCTTTCACTTAGTTTTTGAGGTTGTCTAGGATAAGTGTGCATAGGTTTTAAAAAACATAAAATCCATCAATACTGAAATTATGTTTGTTTTCTTAAAATGTCTATAATAAAAGGGAAAGAAAATACTTACTTGTTACACTATGTAATGTGTATTGTATACACATGAGCAAGAGCAGAAATGCTCATATCTGATAACTTAATAAAACAAGACTTGGTTTATTACTTTTCTAATAGGGATTTATATAAATTATTCTCAGACTTTAATCTTGGATTTACATGAATAATTGTCTCAATATATGCCTTCTTGGTGCTCATCCTGTGCCAATCCAGGAGCTTATACATACACTATCTCATCTAATACTCACTACACATTCATCTTGATTTTTCATTTACTAAATAAGATGTGGAGAAAAAATGATTAGAAAGTTCTATCCTAGTGCTAATGTATTATTTTTCTACCTTCAATTTTCTCCAAAGTGGATCATTAATTGAGTAAAACAATAAAATGAAATTGGCAACTAATTATTCAAGAGGAATAAAAGTTTCTTTGCCAATACATTTTGTTATCTAAGCTATGTGATTCTGTCTTTCCTTTCATTTATATTGCCTTTGTATTCATAATAGAAGAGCAGGTCTATTAAGTGCAGAAATAAATATTTTGAGAAGATTTGCTCAGGAAGAAGAATAAGAGACACAAATGCTGGGAAAGTCATCAACTTAAATGAATGCCATCTTTGCCACAGAAATGAAGTAAAAAGCCAAAATAAGTCTTTTAAATCAATTTATGCTTAATTGAATTGATTTCATATTCAGGTTTTTCTGTTGTTAGTTGTATCATGGGTTGTAATATTCCATGTAGCATAGGAATTATGCAAAAAAATAGTCCCTTTTTCATTAACAGGAGCCTTTACAATAGAAACTTTTACTTATGTTTAGTTTTAAAAAATAAGAAAATATAATTCTTGAAGGAAAAAAATAAACCCATGTGACAAAGGCAATGGTTCCCAAATTATAGCTGGTTTTCATTTTAATAGTTATCAAGCCTCGTTATTTCTCCATAGTGCATGTAATTATTGCATTTACTGTCACAAAAGTGTCAGTAGTAATATTCCTGCTCATTTACATGTTTTTCATGTAGACAACTCTTCATAGATGGCTTGGTGTGGTGCCATCCTCTGTGTACTCCCCAGGTGCACAGTCAACATTTCAGTATCCACTCTGTACACCTTCTGGAGGCTAACCTACAGGAACAATATTCTTTTCATTTTATTTTCTCTAATTTGTAGGCACCGATCATTTCTTGAAAATATCTGAGATTAAGAAAGAACTTCTGGAATCTTTCTGAGTTGAGTAAATGGATCTGAACAATGGATCTG
>SRVM01011144.1:0-11440 GCA_007570785.1 Antilocapra americana | reverse complement strand
ATTTTCCTAGAATGGAGCTGCAGGAGTTGCTTGTATATTTTTGAGATTAATTGTTTGTCCATTGCTTCACTGGCTATTATTTTCTCCCATACATTGACATGAATCCTCCATGGGTATACATGTGTTCCCCTTCCAGAACCCCCCTCCCACCTCCCTCCCGATTCTATCCCTCTGGGTCATCCTGGTGCACCAGCCCTGAGCACCCTGAATCAATTTTTAAAGAAGAGGTGAAGAAGCAATGCATCACTTTACAGAGTGGTTTATTAACTGCAAAATTTCAGTTGTTCTTGAGGATGCAAGGAGCTGAGAATCTTTTATTGTTGTTGTTTAGTCCCTCAGTCATGTCTGACTCTTTATGACCCCATGGACTATAGCTCGCCAGGCTCCTCTGTCCATTGGATTTCTCAGGCAAGAATATTGTAGTGGGTTGCCATTTTCTTCTCCAGGGGCTCTGCCTGACCAAGGGATCGAACCTGCCTCTCCTGCTCGGCAGGCAGACTCTTTACCACCAGCCACCTGGGAAGCCCTGAGAATCTTTTCAGTGCCATTAAGTATCATATGATTTCAGTTCAACAAATATATTCATGACCCTAGGCTGCCTGTGGAAACTAGAAGGTTTCTTTGAACTGGCTTGACACAAACTTTCTCTCTTCTTCTTTGTCTTTTTTTATTATCTCCCCATGAAGAAAACCACAAAAGGACTTCTCACATTGAGTCATGAGGATTTCCTTATCTGAGTGGTTTAGGATCACACCTGTGAAGCAGTCATTTGGAATTTAGAAATCTCTTTTCTGTCTTTGCAAAAGCTGATATCCTAGAAACTATTGTCTTTAGAGTAATTTAATTTAAAATACATTTAAAATTTAATTTAAAAATAAAAGTTGAGCAGCAGCCTCATTGTTGCAGCCTATCTCTACCCTTTCCCTGAAACCTTGAAACAGATGGTGAGATTTGGTGGGGGAGGTCCGGGTAGTCATTTGCTTAAGAGAAATGAAAACTGCAGAAGTGAATACACTGGATATACAGACAGATATTGGCCAGATCATATGTAGAGACAGAACTCTTATCTATAATCTGCAGCAAATGTTCCAGGGCATTATTAACTCCTGATCTGCAGTAACCAACCTGGAAACCAGCCTACTGTAAGTCAGTCTTGCAGGAAGTCAGACCACTATCTCTGGCTAAACAATGACTGTGTAACAATTGGCCTCAGATGGCTGGAACTTGAATAGTAACTGACATCGTTACAACATTTGTCCCTGCTTCCAACTTAGGGACAATTCAGTCAGTTCAGTTCAGTCGCTCAGTTGTGTCCGACTCTTTGCGACCCCGTGAACCACAGCACGTCAGGCCTCCCTGTCCATCACCAACTCCCAGAGTCCAGCCAAACCCATGTTCATTGAGTCGGTGATGCCATCCAGCCATCTCATCCTATCTAGGGACAATTAGAAATAGCTAAATATACTGTCTAACTAATTGTGTAGGATGTCCCACTTCTAGTCAGCTCCCCTCTAACTTCCACACTCCAACAGACTTCCGAGCTTACCTGAATTCTTTCCCTTTTTCCATTAGAAAGCTTTCCTATTCCTCTGGCTGCCTTGGAGTCTCTGCCAAATGGGAATGATGGTGGCTGACCCACTTGGTAGAGCAAGCTCTAATTAAATAGCTCCTGCTTATTCTCATTGATTGGTCTTTCTTTATTTGCAGAAGAGTTTAGTATTTTAAACAGCACTCATCCCAGTAAGTACCATTATGCCATTTAATCCTCATAACATTAGAGGAAGACAGCATCACTGGCTCAATGGACATGAAGTTTCACGAACTCCAGGAGATAGTATAGGACAGGCAGTCTTGGCGTGCTGCAGTCCATGGGGTCTCAGAGTCTGACACGACTCAAGTGATGGAGCAACAACAATGATAGCACTACATTCAGTTAAATGATGAGAAAAACGGAGGCTTAGAATAGTTTCAGAGAGTTACCCAGAGCCTGTAGAAAGTCAGTCACTGCATTGGAATTTGAACCCAGAATGTCTGATCTCCTTCCTCCCCGCAAATACCTGTCTCACACACTTGGTTCCCTAGCTTCTAACTTCTGGATGTGTATCACATTTACAGTTCTTACTTATCCCTAGGATTTGAGGCTTGCCTTTACTTCCTTTCTAATGATTATGGATTCTTTGCCCCACCTGAATTCCCATCATGTCCAAGTTATGCTGGACCAAGCTTGCTTCTTATGACCTGGATAACAGTGGCCTGTCCCCTAGGACAGGTGGGGCAGACATTCTTTACAGGTTTGCCTTCTCTCCAGGGGAGAGATGGAACGTTGGAGTGTGTGTTTGTTCTTTGGTTAACGAGTCCACGTCTGGGGAGAGATGGCTCACTCGGTCAGCTATTGCCTGAAGTTCTAGAACAAACTATGCGGAGCATTCATTTCATGATTGCACGTCAGTCACTTCCCACCCACAACAGTTTTGTTGAGCTCTTTCTCCTGCCACGTTAAAATTCCTAAATGAAAGGTGCAATTGGAAAGCTTGATGTGGAACAGAGAAGAAGTGAACAGAAGTGATTTTCTGAAAGGAAGGGATGAGAGACCTTGGCAGCCCGCAGTGAGAGTGAATCAAATGGAAGTCAAAGCTGAGAGGTGTCCTGGAATGTCAAAGAAACAGGCAGTGGGGCCTGGGAAGATGGAAAAGACTCATAGAATGACTCCAAGCTGTGGCTCTGGAGAGGAAATTTCCTTTTCATGCTCTATAATGATATGGAAATGGATCTGTTTAGTGAGGCTCATGCTGGGGAAGAGAAATGAAATGGGGAGCTTTCTGAAAGATCACGAGTCCTTCAGCTTATCCTCAGCCTGAAAGTGCTCCGCAAACTCATTACCATGCAGCAGTCTTGCCCTTTAAGATTTTTTTTCAGCAATGATGGCTAAACTTGACCTTTTATGTAAGGGAATGTGAAACTGCTAGGACTCTGCCTCTGTTGACTAAGGAAATGACAGAGATGGGGCTGAAAAAATAGATGTACCTTTAATCATTTTGCATTTTACAAGCTCAGACAATAAAAACAGCCATCAATCCTCAGAAAAGCACACCCTGGAAAGAGGGACTGCATTAAGGAGTAAATATCACTGGTTTTATTAGACTCCAACTGCTGTTACAACCCGGCTCTAGAATCAGTCTCAAAGACCAGACTTTGCAAAGTACCGGCTAGTTGTGTCTGCCAGAGAAATCCAGCCATCCTGGTGGAATTCAGATGCTGTGATGCTGTCTGGGGACACTTCTTTTGTATAGGATCAGCAGATCTGAGATGGAAAGTAACCTTATGGTATTTAACAAAGTTCAAAGCACAGCAATTGCCCAACTATTGAAGTTTTGCCTTCTCTGTATTGTCTCTTACCATTTAATGGTTTGTCAAAATGTACTACCGTATATAGAGGTAATGAAGTTGAGATCTCATTCAGAAGAGCATGTTGAGGCTAATGAGTGATCTGAATACTACTAATGACATTCTTGGAACAAAGATAAAGGAAACGCCAACTTAGAAGTAATAGAGTGTTTTCATGGTATTTAGTAGTAGTAGCAGTCATTTCTGGGCTTCCCAGGTGGCACTAGTGGTAAAGAATCTGCCTGCCAATGCAGGAGACGCGAGTTCAATCCCTGGGTCAGGAAGATCCCCTGTATCAGCAAGTGGCAATCCACCCTAGTATTCTTGCCTGGAAAATTCCATGGACAGAGGAGCCTGGAGTGCTACAGTCCATGGAGTCACAAAGAGTCAGACATGACTGAGTGACTGAGCACACACGCGCGCACGCGCGCACACACACACACACACACACACAGTAATAACTACCATGTACTGAACACCCCCTATAGGTCGGGATCTAGAACAAATAGCCTCTAGTCGTCATTTAGATCGGTGTCACTGTGAGTTTGTGAAAGTTGCTCAATCATGTCCGATTCTTTGCAACCCCGTGGACTGTACAGTCCATGGAATTCTCCAGGCCAGAATACTGGAGTGGGTAGCCGTGCCCTTCTTCAGAGGATTTTCCCAACCCAGGGATCACACCCAGGTCTCCTGCATTGTGGGCAGAGTCTTTACCGGCTCAGCCCCGAGGGAAGCCCAAGGACTTTTGAGGGCTTTCTTGGTGGCTCACATGGTAAAGAACCTGCCTGCCAATACAGGAGATCTGGGTTCGATTCCTGGGTCAGGAAGATTCTTTGGAGAAGAAAATGACAGCCCACTCCAGTGGAGGCTTCCTGGACATGCCTGGAGAATTCCATGGGCAGAGGAGCCAAGTGGGCTACAGTCCATGGGGTCACAAAGAGTCAGACATGACTGAGCAACTAAGCACACTCTGAATTTATCTAGTAAGTTGTCATTTAGGAGCACAGACCCACTGTTTTGAAAGCTCAGGTCCTCTGTAGGGATTAGTGAGCTGGCTGGCAAACCAAGAAGCTGCGTTAACCAGACATACAGTGAAAAGACTACAATTTGAAACCTGGAGATGTGAGTCCTAAACTGTTACAGCTCTTCCACAGATTGCCTTGTTCATTACTTACTTGCTTTACTTTAGAAAGGCAAGGAGAAGTTCATATGATGAGCACATGTAAAACTGTCTTCAACGCGTGAAAAGCTAAAGAAACATAAGAGTGATACCAAGTTTTAAGATATTAATTAAACTAACCTGAATACTGACTTAATATTTTCCCTTTGTATATTGGTTATATCCATTATATGTCTTATGACTGTAGATTCACTATCTTTTTCTTGAATGTCTGCAGTGTTTATTCAATGCATTTTGACATTATATAGTCAGTGCCTAATGATTGGTGACTGCCGTCTCCTCACACTCATTCAGCTGACATTCTAATGTTTATGGGTAGCCCCACCCAGGTGGTGCTAGTGGTAAAGAACCCACCTGCCAGTGTAGGAGTTGTAAGAGACATGGGTTTGATCCCTGGGTTGGGAAGATCCCTTCAAGGAGGGTATGGCAACCCACTCCAGGATTCCTGGCTGGAGAATCCCATGGACAGAAGAGTCTGGCAGGCTATGGTTGATGCGGTCACAAAGAGTTGGACATGACTAAAGTGACTTAGGATGAATCACTCATTATTCCAATTTTGATGTCTGTTAGGATCCACTGGTCTTGGTTTAAGAAATAGAAAGTGGTGCTCTGGTGAGTAGCAGCAACGAATCAAGACTAAAAGATGGCTAACAAAGGGAAAATACGCTGAAAGGCCATGTTTAGGAACACTTAGGATGAAAGTGCTAGGGAAGATTTAAGCATTAGAAGTTGCAGGGTACCAACATCAGGAAACATGTAGAACTATGATTTTCATCTTTGTTTCACATTTCTTATGATTTAAATTCTATAGGAAAAGCATTATTGGTCTAGATCAAGTAGCATATCTACTTCTTGGCCAAAACCAAAACAAAGCAAAACAAAAAAGGAAGGGGTCTTTGGTTGACAGTCTCAGAGTTCTATATCCAAAGGGAGAAGGATGAATTCTTAAAGGAAAAAAAAAAGTCAGTATGCTATTAACAGAAGGAGAAATGAATCCTGAAGAAGCCAAAATCAACAGAACTCTGCAACTACTAAACACAATATATCTGCCCCAAATGATATTTCATCATGTTAATCAAATAGGATCTCAAATATATTAGTCGCTTTGGACTGCTGTAACAAAACATCATAGCCTGGGTGGCTTAAACAACAGAAATTTATTTTCTCACGGTTCTAAGGGTCAGGAAGGCCAAGATCAAATGGTGCCTTCCTTCCTAGCTTGAGGAGGGCTGCCTTAGCCTCACGTGGCCTTTCCTGTGTTGAGGGATTGGGGAGGAGGGGGAGAGCAAGAGAGTTCTTCATCTTACAGGGATAGTAGTCCTGTGGATTAGGGCCCAATCTTTACAGCTTCGTGCGTGTACTCTCAGCTGTGTCTGACTCTTCAAGCCCAGGGCTGTAGGCTTCCAGGCTCCTCTGTCCGTGGGATTTTCCCCACAAGCAGGTTGCTGTTTCCTACTCCCACCCCAGTGATTGAACCCAAGTCTCTTGCATCTCCTGCATCTGTAGGTGGAGCCTTTACTACTAGCGACACCTGGCAAGGCCCTTTACAACCTTGAAAGGGAAACTTACTAGCTCAGTCATGTCCGATTCTTTGTGATCCCATGGACTGTAGCCTGCCAGGCTCCTCTCTCCATGGAATTCTCCAGGCAAGAATACTGGAGTGGCTTGCTGTTTCCTTCTCCAGGAGATCTTCCCCATGCAGGGACTGAACCTGGGTTTGCTGCATTGCAGGCAGATTGTTTACTGTTTGGGCCACCAGGCAAGCTACAACCTTACTTAAACTAAATTACTTCCTAAGGACTCTATTAGCTTCCCTTGTAGCTCAGTTGATAAAGAATCTGTCTGCAATGCAGGAGATCCAGGTTTGATCCCTAGGTTGAGAAGATCCTTTGGAGAAAGAAATGGCAACCCACTCCAATATTCTTGCCTGGAGAATCCCATGGACAGAGGAACCTGGCTGGCTACAGTCCATGGCATCACATGACTCAGTGGCTAAACTGCCAAGGACTCTATTTCCAAATACCTTCACATTGCAGGGGTCAAGGCTTCATCATGTGAATTTGGATTGGGGAAGGATACAATGCATCAGTACAATGCAATAAATTTTAGATTGTGGAGGGAAAAAGAGTAGGCAGCTATAATAAACAAGGATGTTAACAAGATTTTCCCTGAATATCTATTTGCATTTTAAATCATTCCATTGTATTGTTAGTTTGCATATAAGCTGTAGGTACTCTGGTAGATTAAAAGGGGAGAGATTCTACTTTGTTACTCATCCCTTTGAGAGAGAGCATCATTGACCTCTCCTTGAATCTGTGCTGACCTTAATAACTAGTTTAAATAAAAAAAGATGGATGGAGGAACATTCCATGGATGGAGGAATTTGTAAGATGCAGCTTCCATCAGTCTTTTGGATTATCTATGAAAGAAATCCATCTACGCTGAGGCTATCCTGCTCTGAGAAATCCAACCCAGAGAACAGGTTCTGAAGGATGAGTCACTATGTGGAGTGAGGCAATGTGTGTAGCACTAAATTGTTAAATAGATGCATGAAGATGCCCTCTTAGGAGTTGATCCTACACTTTTGGCACATGGCACATAGACAAAGCAGCCAGCCAGGCCCATCCCAAAATTCTTACCCACATAATCTTGAGTGAAAAATGATAGTTTTTTAAGGTACTAAGTTTTAGAGATAATTTTACACAGAATACTTAAGAAAAAAATGTCTGTGTGAGAAAAAAAAATGTTAATATCTAATTTCTAAACATTTTTTTCCCAAGAAAAATGATTTTAAGTCTAAAAGAGCTCTTAAAATGTTGGTGTAAGGTTAAAATCTCATTTGAGAACTAGTGTGCCTTCATGATTTCTACTGTTCCCTATGTCTATGACAATAAAAATGGGGGGAAATTTCCCCAGGATATACAATGACAAAGGAATGAAAAACCAATTGTCTGTGGTTGATGAGATCATTGCCTCAAGGGAAGGACTTTATTTCCACATGAGTAGAAGAACAGCAGAAAGAAACTGAAGGAAAAAACCCATAACATTTCTATATTCTTTTGATTAAAGGTTGTTTCCTCTTTTCTAATAATGAATTTCTTGAGAGAGGTGAAACATAAATGATGCCTCTTAGACATCACTGATGAAAACCTACCTGGCATTCAGATGGAGAAAGACTCTTCTATGGACCTATAACACCCATTAATTTACATTTGGCATGACAACAAAGTTAAAAGTTTCATTTTATTAAAAAGTAAATAGGAATTACCACTACCTTCTAAATAGGATAAAAACAAACACATTTGCTTCAAACTGCAGAAAATAGGGGGGCTATAAATGTTCTCTTTATTAGGCCTTTCAAATGGAATATTTTGAAGAAAACAAACAACAATTGTAAGATTATGAAGAGAAATTAGCATTTTGCTTGAGAGAAATGGCAATTAACAATGATGACAATGTGATTTATACTAATTGAGATTAAGTCAGACAAAATGGCAACATTAGTAATCATTTGGAGTGCTGTATTACTCATTACACTGTGCTTTGTAAACATCTCTCTTGAAATTAAAAAGTAATTAGTAGCATTCTAGTCATTTAATTCAGTCTAATTAGGATTTTTGAAAATCTACAGACCTGCTGTTGAAAAGCCTTTCCCATTTTGAATTGAGAAAACACATTCTTAAAAAAAAAAAATCAGCTTCAAGTGCTAACTCCTTCTTTCTTGATCTCTTGCCTTCTAGTCTTCATAAAAAAAAAGAGAGAGAAAGAAGAAAATGGTATACTTAGAAGCAAGAGGTAGGAATTTACTTAAATTGGGCTAAATTAGAAAAATTCAAGCCATCATAATTCATGGAAGGTGCCATTTGAATCTAAATTCTTTTGAGTGGAAAGCATGAATGTTTTGTCAGTTGCTAAAAGGAACTGAACTTTTTTTTTTTTTTTTTACTAGTCCAGCTACCTTTTCAGATTATGTGTCTGGAGAGAGGGGAAAAACTAAGCTTTAGTCAGAGTTGTTATTTGGATGGCATTTGGAATATAGAAAATTAAGAGTATCACCAAGACTTTATGACTGGTGATAACATTTGCTTTATGTACTTGATGAAAGGACAGACTCAAATCTCACCCTTTGGGGCATATGTAAATTGAATGACAGAGCGAGCAAAAATTGCCTTTCTCTCTGTCAACTGCTGTGGTAGGACACTTTCAGGCTGGATTTTCCTTTGTACTTGATGGTGGTGCTAATTATGAAGGTACTGGTTAGACATGATGGCAGTTTCTTATTGCCACTGCGATGAATTACCACTAAATTGGTGACTTCAAACAACACAAATTTATTATTTTACATATGTAAAGATTAGAAGTCTGAAATACATCTCACTGGGCTAAAATCAAGATATGAGCAGAACTGTGTTCCTTCTGGAGACTTTAGGGGAGAATACGTTTTCTTGTCTTTCCTGGTTTGCAGAGGTCACTTGAAGTCTTGGACTTTATGACCTCTTTCTTCAAAGCTGGCAGTTAGTTGCATCACTCTGACCTCCAGTGCTTCTACTATTCTCTCTCTCTGACTGCTTTCCTCTTTCACTTATAAAGGGCTCTTGTGGTAACATGGAGCCCTCCTGGATATTTCAGAACACTCTCTCCTAATTCAAGTTGAGTCTTGAGTCCCTCTGCAGCCTAATGTCCTCCTGTGTGTCGCAGCATACTCACAGGTTTCAGAAATTGGGGTGTGGACATCTGTTCTGTCTACCACAGTAGAGAACTACTGGATAGCATTGGAGGTTAGAGAAAGTATGAATTCCTAGAGCCTGCTCAGATCAACTCTAGGCCTGTCTATCTCAGACTTTTCCAAGGATGCTACACACATCCATTTTAAACAATGGCAGATGGGAAACAAAACACCATTCTGATAGATGTACATGGACCCCAACCATCCGTGCTGCCACAAAGAGGGATGAGCAATATGGAAACATTTCTTTTCTTTGGTGAACTAGTCCAAAATAGCTCTAATCAAAGCATCTCTTTGATTAGACACCACCTGATCTGTGTCTAAATTTGTATCTGGTTTAATCACACCCATGCATTCATTCATTCTTCCTCCAAATACTCATTGAGCACGTGTTATATGTCAGGCACTATTGTAGGTTCTGGAAATATAGCAGTGAATAAAACAAACAAGAAAATCTCTTCCCAAAAGCTCACATTCAAGTGGGTATAAAGGATGGCAGAAGCTGCACAATGAACAGAGAATGCAGACACGAAATTTGAAAATGGTAGTAAGTAAAGCAGAGAAGGGGACACAGGAAGAGAACATTTATATTTATTTAAATGATATGTCCTGGAAAGATCTCACCAAGAAGGTGAACTCTGTGTGATGATCATAAGGAAGTGTGAGTTGGTCACGTGGATCTGTAGGGCAAGAGTGGTCTGGCAGAGAAGAGCAAATATCAAGCCTCTGATGGTCACTCCTGCATGGTGTATTCATTAAAGAAGTCAGCCTAGATAAAGTAGAGTGAATTAAGGGAAGGCTTAAAGGAGTGAGAATCAAAGAACTGTCTAGATCAGGAGTCCCCAACCCCTGGACCACAGACAGGTACCAGGCCGTGGCCTCTTAGAACCTGCACAGGATATGAGCTGTGGATGAGTGAGCGAAGCTTCATCTGTTTTTACAGCTGCTTCCCATTGCTCCTCTTACCTTCTGAGCTCTGACTCCGGTCAGATCAGAGGCAGCACTAGGTTCTCATAGGCATGCAACCGTACTGCACTTGAATCATCCTCAAACTATTCCTCTCCCCACCTTGGTTCATGGAAAGATTGTCTTCCACAAAACTGGCCTCTGGGACTTAAAAGGTCTAGGACCACTGGTCTAGATCCCCTCAGACATTGTGAGAACTTTGGCTTAATTGAAATGGGAATCAGAAGTTAGAGGAATGCTTGCCATCATGTGACCTAGTTTGCCTGGCTGGTGCTTTGTAAAAGGTCAGTGAGATACGAGAACACAAGAGGGAGGTGAGTTCAGGGCTACTGTCGGCTGCAGGAGACGTGACACCAGGCTGGTTTGATGGAAGTGTAAGCAGTGAGAAGGGCTCACACGGGAGGACCAGGTGGAAGAGGGCCGAAAGTGAGGATAGTCACATGGGCTGAAGTGAAAGCACCAAGCTGGAGCTAGACAGGGTTATTTGCCCACTTGTAAAAGGAGCCCAGTCAGTGCTCTGAAATCTGATCCATTTTGATTAGTATTTTTCTTCCCTGAGAGCAATGACTGAAAGAGGAGATGGTATGAAACACAAGGGGAAGAAACATAACTGACATAAAACAAATTCCCATTACAAGTTTGTAGAATTTATTTAGATGCTTTCCTGGTGTAACCTACCTGCCCTCTGTTGCATCCCCCAGGGCCAACCCTTTCCATGTACTTGCCAGTGAATGTATAAGATCTACTGGCATTATTTACATATGAGAGAAATATCTGAGAGGCCAGTAAAAGAACAGAACTTTACAAATCAAAAGCTCTTATATTCCAATTCTGATGTAGTGAGTAGTAATTAAAAAAAAAATTGGGATTAATTTTTTGTCCGTTGCTTCATTGGCTATTATTTTCTCCCATTCTGAAGGCTGTCTTTTCACCTTGCTTATAGTTTCCTTTGTTGTGCAAAAGCTTTTAATTTTAATTAGGTCCCATTTGTTTATTCGTGTTTTTATTTCCAATATTCTGGGAGGTGGGTCATGGAGTATCCCGCTTTGGGTTATGGCAGAGAGTGTTTTGCCTATGTTATCCTCTAGGAGTTTTATAGTTTCTGGTCTTATGCTTAGATCTTTGATCCATTTTGAGTTTATCTTTGTGTATGGTGTTAGAAAGTGTTCTAGTTTCATTCTTTT
>SRVM01011143.1:0-23932 GCA_007570785.1 Antilocapra americana | reverse complement strand
TATTCACATATGTTCACAGCAACTTTATTGGTAATAGCCCAAACATCCAAATTTCCATCAATAGGTGAGGATTAAATCAACTGTGGTTCCTCCATGCCGTAGAATACCACTCGGCATAAAGAGGAATAAATAAACAGTTGACACATGAAAAATAAAAAGCCTCAAAATGGTTATATACTATTGGATTCTATTCATATAATATTCTTAAAATGACAAAATTAAAGAAATGGAGAACATGCTAGTGATAACCAGGAATTAGGAATTGAGTGAGGGAGTATGACTTTAAAGGTTAACATGAGAGATTGTCATTGTGACGAGTCATGTATCTTGATTGTGGAAACGGTCATTTCAGTTTACATATGTGATAAAATTGCATGGAATTACATACACAAAAAAATGTATGTAAAACTATTGAAATCTTAAGGTCTCTTGATTGTACCAATGTCAATTTCTTGATTTTCACATTGTGCGATATCTACATAAAACACCAACTGGGCAACAGTGTGACACTTACACAGACAGGATCTCTATGTACTATTTTTCAACCTCCTGTGAAACTATAATTAGTTTAAAATAAGAATATTTTTAAAAGTCATCTTTTACTCATAATACCTATAATAAGACATTGTCCACTTTAGTCAGTAATTACTTCTAGACTCTGTTTTGTTCCATCGGGCTATTTGTCTACCCTCCTGCCAATACTGCAACGTCTTAATGTAGCTCTATGATGCCTTGATATCTGTAAAATAAATCCTCTAGCTTTGTTTTACTTTTTAAAGGTTGTCTTCACTATTGTTGGTTCTTTGAAATTTCTAGGCCTTGCCTGTAAAGAACAAACGGTGGTTTTTAAATACTGCTTGTGGAATGTGTTTAAAGGATTGATTCTAAAACCTTTGTATATTTGATAGTATTTCTAACTTTTCATTTCTTTACTGTTTGCAGTTAATGTTCATGTTCTGCTATGCAATCATTTATATGCATGTTTCTTTAATTTTTTTAGATTTTCCTGGATGTATAGTTTAAACAAAAAGTCTATTTAAAACTGTAGCAGTAGTTTGCAGTTCTAGCAAAGAGGAAAGTTGTGGGGTTAAACTTTGTATTTTCTTTCTTATAGAAGCTTCTAAAAAGGTATTTTTATATGTTCTTTTTAACAAATATTGTGTACAACCTTTAAAACATCAATGTTTGGATCAAAACAAGACCCAGCTTATTTTCTGCTTGCTCTAAATTAAGCAAGCATGCTATAATAAAAACAAAATGAAGGGGAAAAAAAAGTATAACCATTTTGCACCCCCCTCAAATATCTACTCAGATTTTCATTAGAAATATATTCAAGTCAAGACCAATATTTCTTACAGTATGTATGGAATCTTCCAGCCCATGAACATTTACCATCTCTCCATTTATTTGTCTTTTGAAATTTCTCTTAGTAATGTTTTGTAGTTTTCTGTTTGGAAATAATTCTTTATATTATTTATTAGATTGAGTTATATATATTTGCTGTTTTTGAAGCCACTGGATTCTGAAGTATATACGGAAATACAATTTTATATCTATTCGTCCTCCTGATATGTGACAACTTTGATAATTTTACTTACTAAGAAGTTTGTTTCTATATTCATTTGAATTTTCTATGTACCCAGACATATCATCTGTAAATAATGAGATATTCCAATCATTATACAGTTTTTATCTTGTCTTATATATCTCCCTTTTTTTTTTTATTATACTGCCTAAACTCCAGAACAATTTTAAGCAGAAATAATGAGACATTGTGTTTCATTCTCAATCTTAAGGGAAAGCTTTCAATATTTTACCACTGTATATTAATGCTTATTGTAGGATTTTGGTTTTCTTTTGTAGATACTCTTGATCAAATTAAGGAAATTCTGTTCTTAGTGTGCTAAGAGAGTTTTTCTCTTTTTAATTATGAATGTGTTCTCATAGTTTACTTATGATATGTCTGTATAACCTTAAATTACTAAATTGTGAACTCCAACTTCTTTAAATCCCATTCAATTTTATTTGTTGAGTGTCTCACTGGACCAGGACATCTGCTAGGTGGAAGGACAAAAATGAACTGACATACACTGGGTACTAAATAAGTGCTTCTGAAACAGAACCAAATAGAAATAATTGTGAACACAATTACAGTAAAAACAATTACATAAAAATTAATTTCTAGTCATAGAATAACCTGGCAAATCTACACAATCTAATGTAAATTATTTTTATCTTTCAGAGTTGGGATGAAGCTTTAGCAAAGACTGCTCAAGCATGGGCAAAGCAGTGCAATTTCAAAAACAGCACCTGTTTATCACAAATACTTAAATGCCATCCAACTTTTCAATATGTTGGAGAGAATCTCTGGTTAGGTTCATTAGCCGTATTTTCACCAAAATCTACTATTAATATATGGTATGATGAAAGAAAATCTTATGATTTTCAAACAGGAACATGTTCCAAATTTTGTGACCATTATACACAGGTAAATATCTCAATTTTATTAATTTTTACACATGCATATTTTAATCATAAGACAAATTTTTAGCAATTTCTTTAGAGTTACTTCTAAGTATCTGGAAAATCTGCCTTCATTTGGAAGATATTTATACTGGGAATAGAATTCTATGTAATAAGTTTTTTTTCTTTAATAATCTTACTCCATTATCACCTCACTTGCACTGTTTCCAATAAGAAATCTACTGTAATTCTTTTATTTATTCCTCTGTATGTAATATGTCTTGGTTTCCCAGACTGCCCTAAATTTTTTCCTTATTACAAATCTCAGGCAAGTTCAACATTTTTCATTTTTCTTCATGTCTCTTGGGCTGCAGTTTACTGAGCTTCTTGGAATAATAGGTTTATAGTTTAAATTAAATTTGGAAAAATGTTACCATTTTTTAAGTTTGTTTTTTAATTGGAGGATAATTGCTTTACAATGTGGTGTTGGTTTCATTGTACAACATAAATCAGCTAAGTCTGCGTATATCGCCTTCCTCTTGATCCTGCTTCCCACCCCAAACCCCACCCCACTCCTCTATGTTGTCACAGTACAGTGGGTTGAGGTCCCTGTGTTATGCAGAAACTTCCCAGTAGTTATCTTACATATAGTAGTGCTTATGTTTCAATGCTACTCTCTCAGTTCATCCTATGCTCTCCTTTTCCTACTGTGTCCACAAGTCTGTCCCGTATGTCTGCATCTCTATTGCTGCCCTGCAAAGAGGTTCATCAGCACCATTTTTCTAGATTACATATATATGTGCTAATATACAGTTGACTCAAATTCATTCTGTTTTGTGGCTGAGTAATATTCCATTGTATACTTACAAGGGATTTGATTTAGGTCATACCTGAATGGTCTAGTGGTTTCCCCTACTTTCTTCAATTTCAAATTCTTGTAATTATACAGTAAAAGTGAGAAATAGATTTAAGGGACTAGATCTGAAAGACAGTATGCCTGATGAACTATGGATGGAGGTTCATGACATTTTAGAGGAGACAGGGATTAAGACCATCCCCAAGAAAAAGAAATGCAAAAAAGCAAAATGGCTATCTGAGGAAGCCTTACAAATAGCTGTGAAAAGAAGAGAAGTGAAAAGCAAAGGAGAAAAGGAAAAATATTCCCATTAGAATGCAGAATTCCAAAGAATAACAAGGAGAGATAAGAAAGCCTTCCTTAGTGATCAATGCAAAGAAATAGAAGAAAACAAAAGAATGGGAAAGATCAGAGATCTCTTCAAGAAAATTAGAGATACCAAGGGAACATTTCATGCCAAAATGGGCTCAATAAAGGACAGGAATGGTATGGACATAACAGAAGCAGAAGATGTTAAAAAGAAGTGGAAAGAATACACAGAAGAACTTTACAAAAAAGATCTTCATGAGTCAGATAATCACGATGGTGTGATCACTCACACTCAGCTAGAGCCAGACATCCTGGAAGGTGAAGTCAAGTGGGCCTTAGAAAGCATCACTACAAGCAAAGCTAGTGGAGGTGATGGAATTCCAGCTGAGCTATTTCAAATCCTGAAAGATGATGCTGTGATAGTGCTGCACTCAATATGCCAGCAAATATGGAAAACTCAGCAATGGCCACAGGACTGGAAAAAGTGAGTTTACATTCCTATCCCAAAGAAAGGCAATGCCAAAGGATGCTCAAACTACCACACAATATCACTCATTTCACATGCTAGTAAAGTAATGCTCAAAATTCTCCAAGCCAGGCTTCAGCAATACATGAACCATGAACTTCCAGACGTTCAAGCTGGTTTTAGAAAAGGCAAAGGAACCAGAGATCAAATTGCCAATGTCCGCTGGATTATCAAAAAAGCAAGAGAATTCCAGAAAAACATCTACTTCTGCTTTATTGACTATGCCAAAGCCTTTGAGAGTGGATCACAATAAACTGTGGAAAATTCTGAAAGAGATGGGAATACCAGACCATCTGACTTGTCTCTTGAGAAACATGTATGCAAGTCAGGAAGCAACAATTAGAACTGGACATGGAACAACAGACTGGTTCCAAACAGGAAAAGGAGTATGTCAAGGCTGTATATTGTCACTCTGCTTATTTAACTTATATGCAGAGTACATCATGAGAAACTCTGGGCTGGAAGAAGCACAAGCGGGAATCACAATTGCCAGGAGAAATACCAATAACCTCATATATACAGATGACACCACCCTTATGCCAGAAAGTGAAGAGGAACTAAAAAGTTTTTGTTGATGAAAATGAAAGAGGAGAGTGAAAAAGTTTGCTTAAGAAAACTAAGATCATGGCATCTGGTCCCATAGTTCATGGGAAATAGATGGGGAAACAATGGGAAAAGTGTCAGACTTAATTTTGGGGGGAGGGGCTCCAAAATCACTGCAGATGGTGATTGCAGCCATGAAATCAAAGGATGCCTTCTCCTTAGAAGGAAAGTTATGACCAACCTGGCTAGCGTACGGAAAAGCAGAGAGATTACTTTGCCAACAAAGCTTCGTCTAGTCAAGATTATGATTTTTCCAGTAGTCATGTATGGATGTGAGAGTTGAACAGTGAAAAAGGCTGAGCGCTGAAGAATTGATGCTTTTGAACTGTGGTGTTGGAGAAGACTCTTGAGAGTCCCTTGGACTGCAAGAAGATCCAAGTTCATCCTAAAGGAGACAAGTCCTGGGTGCTCATTGTAAGGACCGATGTTGAAGCTGAAACTCCAATACTTTGGCCACCTCATGTGAAGAATTGACTCATTGGAAAAGACCTTGATGCTGGGAAAGTTGGGGGCAGGAGGAAAAGGGGAAGACAGAGGATGAGATGGCTGGATGGCATCACCGACTCAATGGACATGGGTTTGGGTGGACTCCAGGAGTTGGTGATGGACAGGGAGGCCTGGCATGCTGTGGTTCATGGAGTCACAAAGAGTCAGACACGACTCAGTGACTGATCTGAACTGAATATGCCACTGTAATCATTTTTTTAAAAATGTGTCTGTCTATCATTGACTCTTCTCTTCCCAGAGCCCAGTTACTCCAATTAGAAGGCTAGTTGAAGTTTTCCCACAGTTGATTGACTTTCCTTCCTCATTACTGGTTAAATTTTCCTGCTTCTTTTCATGCTGGGTATATTCCCAAGTTTGTAAATCTTGCCAAGTTTGTAAATGTTGGATGCTGGATTTATTTATATACCTAAAAGTATTCTTAACTGTCTTCTGGGATATAGTTATGTGGAATTTATCTGTCCTTTTTGGTTTCTGCTTTTGAAACATGTTAGATGAAATTAAAGCAGTATTTAGTGTTGAGCTAATTCTCTTTCATCAGTGAGGCAAGTTTCTTCCATACACTCTACTGGATGCCTCAGAAATCATGAACTTTTCCAGACTTACTAGTGGGAACTGGCCCACTATTCCTATTGCTGGCACTGTGTAAGGTTCTGCATTCTTCCCTCTAGTTTTTATATGCAATGCCTTTCCAGGCCAAGGGTAGTTTTTTCACATGCATGCTCTGATGAACTGATGGTGAGGACCCCCTACAGACTCTCATGTGTGTCATTGGAAAATTTTCACCCCTCCTGGATTCCTGCTTGTTGGTCTGCCCAGACAACTCAGCTCTGTCTTCAAACTCTGTGACTCTATCAAGCTTTTCCTGACTTCTCCACCACCCTAAGCCCCAGCCACAGCCTGGAAACTCACTCCGTACAATAAATGAGACATCTTTTCCCTCTAACTCTCAAGGGCATCATTCATTGTTGCCTGATGTTCAGTATATTGAAAAACATTATTTCCTATCATTTTCCAATTCTTTTGGTAATTTTGGGTGAGAGTTTTTGATGAGAAGAGGAAGTCACTTTTTAGCTAATCGAATGCTGGATGATGCACAAACTAGAATCAAGATTGCCGGGAGAAATATCAATAACCTCAGATATGCAGATGTCACCACCTTATGGCAGAAAGTGAAGAAGAAAAAAATAGGCTCTTGATGAAAGTGAAAGAGGAGAGTGCAAAATTTGGCTTAACCTTCAACATTCAGAAAACTAAGATCATGACATCCGGTCCCATCACTTCATGTCAAATAGATGGGGAAACAGAGGAAACAGTGGCTGACTTTATTTTTCTGGGTTCCAAAATCACTGCAGATGGTGACTGCAGTCATGAAATAAAAAGACGCTTACTCCTTGGAAGAAAAGTTATGACCAACCTAGTTAGCGTATTAAAAAGCAGAGATGATACTTTGGCAACAAAGGTCCATCTAGTAAAGGCTATGGTTTTTCCAGTAGTCATGTATGGATGCGAGAGTTGGACTGTGAAGAAAGCTAAGCACAGAATAATTGATGCTTTTGAACTGTGGTGTTGGAGAAGACTCTTGAGAGTCCCTTGGACTGCAAGGAGATGCAACAAGTCCATCCTAAAGGAGATCATCCTGGGTGTTCATTGGAAGGACTGATGTTGCAGCTGAAACTCCAGTATTGGGGCCACCTGATGGGAAAGGCTGACTCATTGGAAAAGACCCTGGTGCTGGGAAAGATTGAGGGCAGGAGAAGAGTGGGACGACAGAGGATGAGATGGTTGGATGGCATCACTGAGTCAATGGACATGAGTTTGAGTAAACTCTGGGAGTTAATGTTGGACAGGGAGGCCTGGCGTGCTGCAGTCCACAAGTTTTCAACGAGTCACACACAACTGAGAGACTGGGCTGAACTGACTGAATCGTAGATATGGCACTGAGCTCTTAGAATGACCCCTATAGGCAACAGAAAAAGCTAACTTTATTCTCCAGACTGACTCATCGTCTCAAGTTGAATGAACATATAGTGTCTTAAAGCAAGTCATTTTTCTCAGAGGTGCACAGAAAAGAGAAATCAGCAATTTCCTGCCTCCCTTCTAATCACTGTTTGTCCAATAACAGAATGCTGTTTAAGAGTGGAAATTCTCAGGATCAATGTTGTTGCAAAGAGTGTGGTTTGGCTTCTGATGGGAGAACTGAGATAATGGAATCAAATGTCAGGTATCCTGCTAACAAGCAGAATCAAATACAAGAGTTCCTCCCACTTATCTGTAAAGGATATAGTAAATGCCTGAAACTTCAGATAGTATCAAACCCTACTACATTTTTCCTACACATATATACTTATGGTGGAGTTTAATGTATAAATTAGGCACAGTAAAAGATTAACAATGGGCTTCCAGGTGACACTACTGATAAACAACACACCTGCCAGTGCAGGAGATGTAAGAAACCTGGGTTCGATTCCTGGGCTGGGAGGATCCCTGGAGGAGAGCATGGCAACCCACTCCAATATTCTTGCCTGGGAAATCCCATGGTAGGCTGCAGTCCAAAGAGTCACTAGTGCAGTGACTTAGCACACATGCATGCAAGAGAGTAACAGTAACTATTAATACATTAGAACAATTATAACAATATCCTTTAATAAAGGTTACCTGAGTGTGACCTCACTTTCTTTCAAAATATCTTATCATAGTGTACTCATCTTTCTTCCTCTTGTGATGCTGTGAGATGATAAAATGCATGCATATCATGTGATGAGGTGAAGTGAATAAATGTAGGCATTGTAATGTAGAAGCTAGGCTACCATTGACCTTCTGACAATGTATAAGAAGGGGGATCATCTGCTTTGGGTGATCCTGGATCAGTGAGCCATGACGCTTTTTGATTTATGAAAACAATCAGTGAGGGAAACCTAGTTAGGTAGCCTCATGAATGCAATTTTAACAAAATTAAATTGAATATTGTAAATTAAGGGAAAAAACAGACAATAAATATTTATGTATATTCCCTTTTTTGTAGCATAGCAAAGATTATGCCTGTTCTCATAATGCACTGTTTGTGTAGAGATGTTTTGCATATTTTATTTTAAAATTCCTTTCTTTATAGGCAGTTTGGGCCTATTCATATAAAGTTGGTTGTGCAATTGCAATTTGTCCAAATCTTGGGAGTTCTGACACTGCACTATTTGTATGTAACTATGGGCCTAGGTAAGTTTTTTTGCTATTAAAAAAATTTAAGTTGATATATATGGTAAATGATTGTTTCCAAAAGTATGATGCTATACTAAAGAGACAAGTATATTTTTGATAAGCACAGTCTCCCTCTATAATGCTAATCAAAAGAAAGACATAAAAGAGAATGTGTGAAAAATTATGCTGATCTTGAATGATTTAATCTTGAAGGAGGAAATGATGGAGATCATTTGCTAAGTAAGAAAATAGATATTATAAAATATACTGCCACAGTAAAATTTAAATACTGGAACACAAAATATAGGTTGGCAGATGCTAATAAAACTTGAAAGAGTAAATGATTGAGAATGAGAGTGAGATGCACATTCTTCTGAAATAAGAGCACCATAAATTTTTGGCTGCCTTGCTTGAAATTGCATATCTAAATGAAATATAACAAAAGCCTAGTGGGAGTCTCCAAAATGAAATTCTGGACCTCAAATTCAGTGTATCTGTACAAGAAATAACATTACGTCAGTTAGTAATCCAACTCTTTAACAAAAATGTAAAAATAAAATGCAGAAAAGATTAAAATATAGGCAAAGAGTAAATATACGGGTTTACAAAAAGGACACGATATTTCTTAAAGTTGCCATGGAGAGGTAAACATGTGTATACCTCTTCCTGTATTTTCTTCCATCCCCTCTCAGTCACAAGTGAAAACAAGAGTGACAAATAGATGGCCTAAAAGTTTGGGGTAGAGTACAGTTTTTATAAATGCCAGAGGAATTGTAGAACACTTATTTTTACCACCCAAGGCAAAATACACAGAGGAAAAAAAGAATCCAAAAAAGCTAAAAATTGATGAAAAGAGCGTCAGTTAGCTGTGACATAACTTTAGAGGGAACTGATTTCCTGAATGAGGAAGGGACAGAAAAATATTTGAAGAAATATGGCCCAAAACTTTGCATACTTAAGGAAAATTACAAACTCACAGAACCAAGAAATGTAACAAGCCCCAATCACAAGAAAGATAAAGTAAACTATACTAACTCACCTTATAATGAAACATTTCAAAGCCAGTAATAAAGAGACAATCTTAAAAGCAATCAGAAAATAAAGATGTGTTACATACAGATGAGCAAATATAACAATTTCCAGATTTCTCACTGGAAACAATGCAGGAAAGAAGACAGAAATATCTTTAAATACTGAAAGGAAAACAAAACAAACAAACAAAAAAAAAACAACTGTTGACTAAGGACACTATATACGAGTGAAAATATTTTTAAAAAATAGAAGTGAAATAAAGATGTTTGAACCACTGGAAATGATAACTATATAGGTAAATATATAGGATGTTTTCTCCTTATTTTTGTCTTTCAAAAGATTTTTTAATCAAAGATAATTGAAATGTATTGTGAAGGTTATAACATAGGTAAAGTTAAAATCTGTGATAATGATGGCATAAAAGCGAGAGAATAAAATGGATATGAATTACCTTAAGGTTCTTCTACCCAATGTTAAGAGGAATAATTTAACTTGACTGTGTATGTAAAAGATGCATACTATAAACCCTAAAGTAGCTACTAACATAAGAAACCAACAGTAAAATCAAATAAGCCAACAAAGCAGGTAACATTAAATCTAAAAAAAAATATACTCCACAAATCCAAAGGAAAGCAGAAAAAGCAAAAAAAAAAAAGAACAAAGGACAGATGAGACAAATAGAATAAATAAGATCTGATAGCCTTAAATCTATGTAATAATCACATCAAATGTAAATACAAATACCTCACCCCCAAAAAAGGCAAAGACTGGATGATGGGATAAAAAATCAAGAGCCAATTGTATGCTGCCTACAAGAAGTATATTTCAATTAAAAGACACAAGTAGATTAAAAGTAAAAGAATGGGAAAATTTTAGTATGCTAACACTCAGAGAAAGAAAGTTAGCAGGATATATATTAATATCAGATATTGTAGATTTTGTAGGAAACAATAGTCCTTCAAGAGACACAAATTACAAAGGAGAAATAAAGTGAAAACTACAGAGCAATCTCTCCTTTTTTCTAATCTGTGCATAAGTAATTTAATTTTTTACTGACATGTAGCTGATTTACAATGTTGTGTTAGTTTCAGTTGCCTAGCAAAGTGATCCAGCTGTATAGATAGGCAGACATTAACAGATAGATAGAGATAGATTTATATCTTCTTTATCCATGTGTCTGTTGATGGACATTTACTTTGCTTCCATGTCTTGGCTACTGTAAATAGTGCTGCAAAAAACATTGTGGGGCACTTACCTTTCTGAATTATGGTTTTCTCCAGGCATATGGCCAGGAGTGGGAGTGTAGGATCATATGAGAGCTCTGGTTTTAGTTTTCTAAGGAACTTCTGTGCTCTTTTCTATAGTGGTTGTACCAAGTTATGCTCCCACCAACATTGTAGGAAGTTTCCATTCTCTCCACACCCTCTCCAGCATCTGTTGTTTGCAGACTTTTTGATGGTAGCCATTCTGACTGGTGTGAAGTGATACTTCATTGCAGTTTTGATTTGCGTTTCTCTAATAATTCGCGATGTTAAGCATCTTTTCATGTTCCTGTTGGCCATCTACATTTCTTTACCTATTCACATCTTATTCAATATCTCTTATGAACATAGGTATAAAGATTCTAAACAAAATTTAGCAGCTGAATATAATACAGTAAAAGCATCATATACCTTATCCAAAGGGAGTTTGTTCCAGTAATTTAGGGCTGTTTTAATATTCTAAAATCAGTGTAATTCACCATATCAATCAACCTATAAATAAAGATTATATAATCTCAATAGACTGAGAAAAAGTCAAACATTCATTCTTGATGAAAGTCCTCTGGAAGTTAAAAATACAAGGGAATGTCTTAGAGCTAATATAGTGTATCTATGAAAAGCCTATATATGACATAATACCAGTACTAAAAATTTTCTCTGTAAAGTACTAGACAGCAAGTATATTAGGCTTTGCATGACACATGCATTCTGCTACATATTCATCTTTGTTCTTTTTTGAATTAAATAACCCCTTAAAATAAAAATAATTAAAAAAAACCAATTTTTAGTTCACCGGCTGCATAAAATCAGACCACAAGCCAGATATGACCTATGGGTCATTCTTTACTGACTTATTGTTCTCTAGGTCTACATAGAAAATTCAGTGGAATCTATGAAAATTCTTCTACAGCTAATAAGTAAGTGTAGCAATTTTTCAGGGTACAAGATCAATATACAAAACAATTACATGTCCATATACTGGCAATGAATAATCATAAATTGAACTAAGATAACAATACCATTTATAATAGCATCAAAAAATATAAATTATTTAGGGATAAATCTGGCAGAAGACCTGAAAAACTAATATACTCAAAATTATGTAATAGTCATGAGAGAAATTATTAATAACAACAACAAATAATTAAAGCCCTATACCTAATTAATGGGTTAAAAGACTCAATATTGTAAAGATGTAATTCTTCACTGAATTGAACTATGGATTCAATAAAATTCCAATAAAAATCCCACAGGCTTTTGTAGTAGAAACTGACAAACAGATCATCAAATTCATAAGGAAATACAAAGGACTTAGAATAAAACAACTAGAACAAATCTAAAGTAGGTAACACTATTGTTTTCATGAATTAATAAAATCATAATATTGTTATAGTGATGTAAAGTTAGACAAATAGATCAGTGGAATAGGATATAGAGTCCAGAAATAACCTGACACTTGGTTGACCACATATGTTCAACTGACTTTTCAAAATGTACATGGCATTGCAACATAAGAAAGATTTTTCAATAACTGGTGCTCTGTCACTCACATATAAAAAACAAAAGTAAACTTGGATTTACAAAACATACAATTTACAAAAATTAACTAAAAATGGTCATAGATCTAAATGTAAGGCAAAAACTGTGAAACTTTTTGAAGGAAACATAAATAAAACCTTTGCCACCTTCAGATAGCCAAAAATTTTTTAGCTACCACATCAAAAGCATGATCCATAAAAGAATAAGTTGAAAGTCATTAAGTTAAAAATGGCTGCTATTCAAATATACTGGTAAGAAAATGAAAGTACAAGCCACAGACTGGAAGAAAGTCTTTGTGAAACAAAGACCTTATATGAATCATGTAGGAAGAACTCTTAAGATTTAACTCCAAGAACCATCTCACACTGGTCCGTATGGCTGCTATCAAAAAGTCTACAAACAATAAATGCTGGAGAGGGTGTGGAGAAAAGGGAACCCTCTTACACTGTTGGTGGGAATGCAAACTAGTACAGCCTCTATGGAGAACAGTGTGGAGATTCCTTAAAAAACTGGAAATAGAACTGCCATATGACCCAGCAATCCCACTGCACACATGTACCCCAGTGTTCATCACAGAACTTTTTACAATAATCAGAACATGGAAACAACCTTGATGTCCATCAGCAGACGAATGGTTAAGAAAGCTGTGGTACATGTACACAATGGAATATTACTCAGCCATTAAAAAGAATACATTTGAATCAGTTCTAAAATGAGGTGGATGAAACTGGAGCCTACTATACAGAGTGAAGTTAAGTCAGAAAGAGAAACACCAAAAATACAGTATACTAATGCATATATATGGAATTTAGGAAGATGGTAACAATCACCCTATATACAAGACAGCAAAAAAGACACAGATGTAAAGAACAGTCTTTTGGATTCTGTGGGAGAAGGCAAGGGTGGGATGATTTGAGAGAATAGCATTGAAACATGTATATTATCTTACGTGAAACACATCGACAGTCCAGGTTCAATGCATGAGACAGGGTGCTCAGGGCTGGTGCACTGGGATGACCCAGAGGGATGGGATGAGGAGTGAGGTGGGAGGGGAGTTCAGGATGGGGAACACATGTTCACCTACCCATGGATGATTCATGTCAATGTATGACAAAAACCACTACAATATTGTAAAGTAATTAGCCCCCCAATTAAAATTACTTAATTACTTATTTTTTAAAGATTTAATAGCTAGAAAAACCTAAATCTCAATACAAACGTGGACAAAAGATTAATAAGATACACAGATGGCAAATAAACACATGAAAAAAATGCTCAAATATCATTAATCATTAGGGAAATGCAAAATTAAAACCACAGTGAATACCACTACACAATAATCAGAATGGCTAAAGATTTGCTATTCTCACACACTGCTAGTGGAAATATAAAGTGCTACAGCTGCTTTGTAAGAAAACATTGTAATAGTTTCTTTCAAAGTTAAATATGTACCTACTATATGATCTATTCATTCCCTTCCTAGGCATATATCCAAGAAAATGTATGTCCATATAAAGATATATATGAGTGATCAAAATATGCAAAGTAACTTTATTAGTAATACCCCAAAACTGAACAACCCAATGTCCATCAACAGCTGAATGAATAAATAAATTGGGGTATATTCTTTAAAGGAATACAACTCATATTCTTATGTTTTTCTTTGTGTACTCTAGATTAGTAACACTTTCTAAAGTCTTCCACAGAGATAGAAATGGGTAAAGGAAAAAAGAGAGGCTTGTTAGCATGTATCAGCTTGTATTACTGAAAATTAGGTAAAATAACTGCCAAATCTTTCTGGTGCATCATCAAAGTACTATGATACTGTGCTTTTCAATTAAACTATAAAACATATGTTTTCATGAGTGATTCAAATTTCCTTATTCCATTAAAAAATCAAGAGATAATTAGTGTTTATAGCAAAATCTTTGTGGCTGTCACATACATAATTATATTGGGTTCGCATCTAACTTGTGTCCTAGAGAATATTCAAGAATATAACTACTGCAAGGATTGGGGACATCCTGCAAAGAATGATTATTGTACTTTAATAATTTAATAGTTTCTTTTGTAAAGAAAAAAAAGCATAAAATTGGGACCCACATTGTTGTTATTTTTCCTTTTCAACATTTGTGGTTAGGGACCAAAACAACTTGCATACATGCATACACAAAATTAGAGACATTAATAACTACTTACCTAATCACTGTGTCTCTTTTTTACAGAGGAAACTATCCAAATGTGTACCCTTACATTAATGGAACACCCTGCACTATGTGTGAAGGAGATACTTGCGAAAAGAAACTCTGCCGTAAGAAAACAGGAAACAAAATAATCAGAGCATTTTATTTGGAAAACAAAGTTCCCAGAAATTCATTATATTTTTAAGTTTGGATGCTCAATGTTATAAGAGAAGATAAAATTTGATTGCTGCTGTTTGATGACACAAAGCCTTTGTCATAAACGATCATGTGTCAGTCCAGATGATCCCTCCCCTTGTCACTGATTATCTTCTGTCAGGCTAAAAGACTGGAAGGAGTAAGGGATAACAGACCATATGCTGGTACACCCAAAATGCTATCGACTGGCATGCTGTTCTTAGTTGTGTTTGCTTCCCTTTTACCTCCTTTTACTAGTTATTATTAAAATAGTGACTCACTCAGAAGTAACACCTGAATCAATGTCCAAACTGATTGTGGTTTGGAACCAACATGCTTTTCCTCCTTCATCAGTCTTTTGGTTCTCAGGGCAAAGACTTGTTTTAAGTATAAATTTTTGATTCTCAGAGCAGACGAGTTCTCAGTACAAAGCTACTTTTTAAGGATAGCATAAATTCTTGTTTGAGGACTGAGTGAAGGGGGTGAAGAGGAGAGATAATTTAGAAACTGTAAAAGATGAGGTGCCACAAAAGAAGACAGACACAAAAGTGAATGTTGAATGACTCCATTTATATAAAGCTCAAAACCATGCGAAACTAATCTAAGTTTGGAGTCAGGATAGTGGTTACCTTTGGAGAGGAAAGAGGAGTTAGGAGTTAGAAGAGTATAAGAGAGGGCTTCCTGGACCTATGCTGTGGTTAACTAGGTGTATTCACTTTGTAATAGCTCATCAATCGTTCCAGTTATGAGGTAT
The DNA here is from genome assembly GCA_007570785.1 of Antilocapra americana. Classification (NCBI taxonomy): domain Eukaryota; kingdom Metazoa; phylum Chordata; class Mammalia; order Artiodactyla; family Antilocapridae; genus Antilocapra; species Antilocapra americana. The sequence continues at coordinate 8,511 of SRVM01011143.1, read as the reverse complement.
GTATGATTCCATATTCATGTCATACTTCAAGTAAAAACATTGTCTGGGTTTTTTATATTGAGCTGTTTGTATATTTCAGAGATTAATCCCTTATCAGTTGCTTCATTTGCAAATATTTTCTTTCATTCTGAGGGTTGTCTGCTCGTCTTATGTATAGTTTCCTTTAAGCTTAATTAGGTACCATTTGCTTATTTTTATTTTCATAGGTGATCTTATTTGCAAAGCAGAAATAGAGACACAGATGTAGAGAGCAAGCGTGTGGATACCAAGGGGGAGGGGCAGCGGTGGGATGAATTGGGAGATTGGGCTGACGCATGCACTCGACTGACACCGTGGTCAAAATAGGTAGCTAAAGTGAATACCGTGCGGCACAGGGAGCTCTACTCGGTGCTCTCTGGGACCTGAATGGGAAGGGGCTCCAAAGAGAAGACATAGGTAAACATATAGCTGCTTCCCTTTGCTGTAGAGCAGAAACTAAAACAGCATCGTAAAGCATCTGTGCTGCCGTTTGTCCCCATGTCGTGTTCAGCTCTTTGCGAACACATGGGCTGCAGCACGCCAGGCTCCTCTGTCCTCCACTGTCTCCCAGAGTGTGCTCAGATTCATGTCCACTGACTTGGTGACGCTATCTAACCTTCATCCTCTGCTGCCTCCTTCCCCTGCATTGGCCGGTGGCTTCTTTACCTCCGACATCACTGTGGACAGTGACCGCAGCCGTGAAATTAAAAGATGCCCGCTCCCTGGAAGGAAAGCTATGACCAACCTAGACAGCACATTAAAAGCAGAGACATCACTTTCCCGACAAAGGTCCGTCTAGTCTAGGCTATGGTTTTTTTTCCAGTAGTCAAGTACAGATGTGAGAGTTGGACAATAAAGAAACCTGGGCACTGAAGAACTGATGCTTTCAAATTGTGGTGCTGGAGAACATTCTCTAGAGTCCCTTGAACTTCAGGATCAAACCATTCAATTCTAAAGGAAATCAACCCTAAATATTCATTGGAAGAAGTGATGCTTAAGCTGAAGCTCTAATACTTTGGCCACCTGATGCAAAGAGCTGACTCACTGGAAAAAACTCTGATGCTAGGAAAGCAACCATAGTCCAATTTAAAAAGAAAAAATAATAAATTGGAAGCATGGTCTCTCTAAATGAGATTTCATTCAAAGTGGTTTTTATGTGTAAACTACTAAGTTTTCTAATCTACAAGATACAAATATAAAGTGATATTCTTTTTCTTTCTCTCCCCTTCCTTACCAGTATCCAGATCACTGCCATTTCTTGCCTAAACTAGAGCAGCCTCCCCACTTCTCCTCCTACTCTATTCCAAGTTGTTTTACTCCCCCACCCCTCAAAAAACAAAAGAAAATATCAGATAAAACCACTTTTGTTAAGATTCTTCGATTGCTTCCTTTTGCAACTAAAGGAAAATTAGCTTCTGTGCACCGAAACCAACAACCCAAGTGTGATCCAGCTCTTGCCTTTCTCTTCCACAGTGTCTTTGGTTAGTCCTTTGTTGGCACAGTCAGCTCCATTATTACACACTCAGATTCCCTATTTAGAAACTCCAGCATCCGGATCACCTGTGAGTCTGTTTCTAGTTTCATGATTGGTTTTCGTAACATGCTCTGTTCCTTGATGGGGGACTTGTCCTTAAGTATGGCCATAAATGATTCCTCCCTCCCCTCTATGCACACCACTCCTCCCATCAAGAAGCCCAGACTATTTCTCCTCTCCTTGAATAAGGACTTGATGTTGTACCATTTGTGGACCACAGCTTTAAGAAAACTGACAGCTTTGGATTTGCTCTTCTGAAGGCTATCCAGCATTTTTACAATCCATGCTTTCTCACTGAAGAGGTCAGGCCCTGGGTGAGGAGAGGGCATCTTTCTGTTTAAACCCCAAATGTGAGCAACAGCTAAATGCAGCCACATCCTTGGACCCTGACGACACTAAATATAGGAGAGAAACTGCCTAGTAGAATATGCCAACCCAGGTAATTGTGAGAAGCAGTAATAAGTTGTTAACCATTTTAAGCCATTCCGTTTTGGAAGCTTGTTCCACAGCAGTAGATTGTGGAAACGCGTGGTGTGCCTTATAAGTTAAATACCTAATAATATGGTGTGAAACAAAAAATGTAGAGTTCTATCTTTTTCTCTACTGAGCAGATAGAGTTAGAGTGGTTCATCTTAATCCAAACAGCACTTGGTCAAAGCTGGTTTAGAATTTACCCTCGGCGTGGTCTACCTCTGTTTGTTCCAAGAACAGAGACTGCCAAGGCTTTCCACTGGGAGACAGGTGTGTTCACTGTTGCCTTTACCTAGTGGTTTTTGAGCTCCAATTCTTACTGCTTTTTCTTCCCCCCACTGTTTTTCTCATTGCTTCACACACAGAAATTACTGAAATATCAACTATGATTTCCAAAGGCTTTTAACCTAGGTTTTTAGCCCCTTCCCCCTCACAGCTTCAAAATTACAAAATGGGCATGTGTTGGGCTTGTTTCCTCCACCTCAACCTGGATCTTGAACTACTCAATTCTCCAGTTTTTTCTCTCTGGTTCTTTAAGGCCAATTAAAGCTCTGCTGGTTTCTCTCTTTACCAAGAAGTGATTTCTCCCTGGGCAAAGCCCACTTTTTCAGCCCGAGGCCTGGGCCCAGAATTGCAAATGGCCCCAAGAAAAGAGCATCCTTGGTAACATCGGCCCACCTCTTTATGGATCTTCTGTTCTGAAATCTGGACCTTCCAGTGTTTGTTGCTTTTGCAAATGTCTCGTGTTCTTATACATTGTTCTTGTAATAATAATAATAGTAAAAGATTATTTTATATGGATTTTGTGCTTGATGAGAGATCTTGTCCATCACAAATGACTTCATCCTGGGGGTTTAGACAGCTATATTCTGTGGGTCTCCAAGATAGCACCTTAAAAGCTACCAAGGCTACAATAAATAAGCTTTAATACTTGGTAAGAGGTATTCCCCCAACTCACTTCATTTCCGAATTGTTCAGAAATCACTTGCCTATTCCTGGCCCTTTGCCCTTGGAAATTAATGTTAGGATAAGCTTATCAATTCTACAGAAGACCTTGAAATTATGATTGGGATTACATTGAAATTATAGATAAATTGAAGAAGAAATAACTTTACAGTGTTAACTATTTCAATTAATAAAGATTGTTTATTTGGGTCTTTTTATATATCTTTTTTAGGCTTCCCTAGTGGCTCAGACATAAAAAAAATCTGCCTGCAATGCAGGAGACCTGGGTTCAATCCCTGGGTCAGGAAGGTGGCCTGAAGAAGAGAATGGCAACCCACTCCAGTACTGTGCCTGGAGAATTCCATGGACAGATGAGCCTGATGGTCTACAGTCCATGGGGTCACAAAAAGTCAGACACAGCTAAGCAACTTTAACTTCCATTTATATATCTTTTCCATTTTGAAATTTTCCCAGTAAGGTCGTACATCTCAAATTAGATTGCTGGGTGATCTATGTGGGTTAATATTACAAATGGTATTTTTAATATTAGTTCAGTTCAGTCACTCAGTCAGGTCCAACTCTTGGCGACCTGATGGACTGCAGCAAGCCAGGCCTCCCTGTCCATCACCAGCTTTCGGAGTTTACTCAAACTCATGTCCATTGACTCAGTGATGCTATCCAACCATCCTCTGTCATCCTCTTCTCTCCTTGCCTTCAATCTTTCCAGCATCAGTGTCTTTTCAAATGATTCAGCTCTTCACAGTAGGTGGCCAAAGTACTGGAGTTTCAGTTTCAACATCAGTCCTTCCAATGAACACCCAGGACTGGTCTCCTTTAGGATGGACTGGTTGGATCTCCTTACAGTCCAAGGGACTCTCAAGAGTCTTCTCCAACACCATATTTCAAAAGCATTCACTCTTTGGTGCTCAGCATTCTTTATAGTCCAGCTCTCACATCCATACATGACTACTGGAAAAACCATAGCCTTGACTAAATAGACCTTTTTTGGCAAAGTAACCTCTCTACTTTTTAATATGCTATGTAGGTTGGTCATAACTTCCAAGGAGCAAGCATCTTCTAATTTCATGGCTGCAATCACCATCCATGGTGATTTTGGAGCCCAGAAAAATAAAGTCTGCCACTGTTTCCACTGTTTCTCCATCTACTTGCCATGAAGCAATGGGACCGGATGCGATGAAATTAATTGAATGTTGAGCTTTAAGCCAACATTTTCACTCTCCTCTTTCACTTTCATCAAGAGGCTCTTTAGTTCTTCTTCACTTTCTGCCATAAGGGTGGTGTCATCTGCATATCTGAGGTTATTGATATTTCTCCCGGCAATCTTGATTCCGGCTTGTGCTTCTTCCAGCCCAGCATTTCTCATGATGTACTCTGCATATAAGGTAAATGAGCAGGGTGACAATAAACAGCCTTGATATACTCCTTTTCCTATTTGGAACCAATATGTTGCTCCATGTCCATTTCTAACTGTTGCTTCCTGACCTGCATACAGATTTCTCTCAAAGGCAGGTCAGGAGGTCGAGTTTTCCCATATCTTGAAGAATTTTCTGCAGTTTATTTTGATCCACATAGTCAAAGGCTTTGGCATAGTCAATAAAGCAGAAATAAAGGCTTGTCTAGAAGTCTCTTGCTCTTTCGATAATCCGGCAGATGTTGGCAATTTGATCTCTGTATCCTCTGCTTTTCTAAATCCAGCTTCAATATCTGGAAATTCATGATTCACGTACTGTTGAAGCCTGGCTTGGAGAATTTTGAGCATTACTTTACTAGCGTGTGAGATGAGTGCTATTGTGCAGTAGTTTGAGCATTCTTTGGCATTGCCTTTCTTAGCGGCTGGAATGAAAATTGAAGTTTTCCAGTCCTGTGGCCACTGCTGAGTTTTCCAAATTAGCTGGCATATTGAGTGCAGCACTTTCACAGAATCATCATTTAGTATTTGAAATAGCTCAGCTGGAATTCCATCACCTCTGATAGCTTTGTTAGTAGTGATGCTTCCTAAGGCCCACTTGACTTCACTTTCCAAGATGTCTGGTTCTAGGTGAGTGATCACACCATCGTGACTGATTTTTAAGTTATATTTCCTGATTGATTTTTTTACTGATTTATTGAAATATAAATTATTTTTAATATTAATGTACTATCCAGGAATCTACTGAATCTCATTATTATTTCAAAAAAGTTGATTCTCTTAGATTTTCCACAATGACAATCATGTTATCTGCAAAAAATGAAAGCTCTGTTCTTCTAATCTTCACATCAGTTATATATTGTGTCAATGTTAACAGTGATTCTCCAGGCAATGTCGCACATATGCTGTAAAAGTAGCGCCATTCTGTTATCCCTCACTTTAAAGACAACGTTTAAATTATGTACCTTTGCTTTGATGAAAAGGTGAAAGGGTTAGTCGCTCAATCTTGTCCAGTTCTTTGCAACCCCATTAAATATAGCCCCCAAACCTCTTCTGTCCATGGAACTCTTCAGGCAAGAATATTGGAGTGAGTTGCCATTTCCTTCTCAAGGGGGCACATTTACTTTAGGTCATTTTTAATTATTCCTCATTTCCAGATTATAGAAGTTTTCTCTTTTCTTCATTTTGTGGTGAGCTTTTATCTTGAATAAATGCTAAATTTTACCTGAGTTTCTTTTTCTGCATCTCTTGAAATGATCCCAAATATTTTTTGTTTAATATCTTAATGTTGCAAACTACATCAAATCATTTTTTTTCTTTTTGGAAACTGGACATAATATTTGGTAACTTAAAAAAAATTACATGTGCTTCAAATTCCTCTTTGGAATAAAGTAGGCTCTCCATAAATTTTAGCTATTACCATAACTAAGTTCCTCATTATTGTCTATCTCTTGACCCTTTTTATCATACTAATCATTTTGCCAGATGGTATACTTTAATCTCTTATATTCGTTTATTCAATTTTAAAGTTGATGATAGATTTTCTCCCCTGGTGCTTCTATAAGGAAAATAACTACTTTTTCCTAATAACCATTGGATAAATGTAATGTTTTAATTGACCCATTTTACTAATATTTTCAAGTTATTGTAAAGTGGTAGGTATATGCTTTTTTAATTTTATAATCTATCTTTTATCATATTTTGTAACCTGTTTCCATTTTGTTTATTCTGTTTGTTATCTTTAAACCTTTTTTTTGAATTTTGATTGACAGACAAAAAGCTGTGTATCTATTAATAAATACAAATTAAACAGCGACATTTATGTTTTCACAGAGATTCTGGGAGTTAAGTGATAGGTCAGTAATTCAATTTTAAACTATTCTTTTATTCCTATGATAAATCTAACTTAGTCATGAAGTTTCTCTTGAAAGTGAAAGTTGCTCAGTCATGTCTGACTCTGTGACCATGGACTAACTATTCCATAGAATTCTCCAGGCCAGAATACTGGAGTGGATAGTCTTTTTTCCAGGGGATCTTCCCAACCCAGGGATCAAACCCAGGTCTCCCACATTGCAGGCAGATTCTTTACCAGCTGAGCCACAAGGGAAACCCAAGAACAATGAAGTGGGTAACCTATCCCTTCTCCAGCATATCTTCCCAACCCAGAAATAGAACCGGGGTCTCCTGAATTGCAGGGAGATTCTTTACCAACTGAACTATCAGAGAGCTCCCAAGTTTCCCTTATAGAAAGCTAAATTCTTGTTAACATTTTATTTATAGTTTTTGGATTTAAATTCAGAATTATGACTGGCCTATAATTTCCTATCTCTATGTCTCTTCATATGATTTTGACTTCAAGTTTGTAGTAGCCTCATAAAAGAAGTTGAAAGTTGGGAGCAATACTTCTGTTAATATTTTGGTTACAGTTTATGTAAGATTCTCATTATTAATTTTTTGAATGTTTGGGAGAAATTTGCTGTAAAACTCTTTTGTGGTGGTGTGTGTGTGTTTACAGATGTTTACCAATTTAACTTCTTTAAATGTTATATGATACTCATGGTTTGAGGGGACTCACAAAGTTTTGTTTTATCCAAGTTTTAATGACATTCTGTTTTTAACTCTGCTGTATCTGTTGTGTTCCACTTATTAAGTCCTATGACTTTTGACTTTTATTGATCAGTTTCTATAGAAAGTCAACTTCTATCATTTTTACTTCCTTTTTGAGGGGCAGATATACAACATGATGGTTACATGTATAGGCCTTAGAATCAAATGTCTTAACCTGGGAGGTGACTAAGAGGATTAAATATGATAAACCATATAGAGTGATTTGGGACCAAAATAAAGTGCATGCATGCTAAGTTGCTTCAGTCATGTCCAACTCTTTGTAATCCTCTGGACTGTGGCCAGTCAGGCTGCTCTGTCCATGGAATCCTCCAGGCAAGAACACTGGAGTGTGTTGCCATGCCCTCCTCCAAGGGATCGTCCCAAAATAAAGTAGGCTCTCCATAAATTTTAGCTATTACCATAACTAAGTTCCTCATTATTGTCTATCTCTTGACCCTTTTTATCATACTAATCACTTTCCCAGATGGTATACTTTAATCTCTTATATTCGTTTATTCAATTTTAAAGTTGATGATAGATTTTCTCCCCTGGTGCTTCTATAAGGAAAATAACTACTTTTTCCTAATAACCATTATATCCAAAGCCTAGAATCATGCTAATACATAGTAGAGACACAAACATGAATAAATGAATAAAAATAAATGAAATAAACAAACTCATAATAAACTGCAGAATCCTCATACCCAAATTCTCAATATGAAGGAAGAATGGTATTTTTCAGGGACTTTAAATAGATATGGCACTGTCAAAAATAAAGTTAACTACTGTATATAGTTTTCTCTATTTCAGGCCTTTTGCCTTCAATATGTGAGATGTTCTTGAAATATTTGTTGATATGACATCGTTGACAGGGAGCATCATACATATTTTTAAATACTATGAGATTTGCAGAGGAAGCTTCAGTTTTCTTAAATTAAAAAACCAAGCTAAATTTTCCAAGTTGCCTATCTTATTCAAAAAGCCAGAAAACCAAATGAATGAGTTTAATGTATAATTGTTTTTCTATTTTAGGTAATAAAGAACGTGATACACCTCAAAGTACGTATCAAAATCTTTTACTATTTATTCAATTACTTCCTCTCCTTTAAACTAAACTGAGCTCTTAAATGTTTTATTGCAGAATATCCAGATTGGAACCCATCAGGGACACGTCAGCTGGTAGCATGTAATCCGTTGTACCTAATTTCTGTTCTTCTGACAATATTTTAATTGTCTTTTAGGTACAAGAGAAATTCTCTGACATGACAACAAAGGAATAGATTATGTTTAAATGTAACTCTTATCTGTTTAATTACTAAGGCTTCTAAACTCTTTATCTGTTATCTAAATTTAATGTGTGTTTTTAATTCAAAAGATTACTATAATATAGAAGGGTAGCAATAAAAAAAAAGCAAAACTTAAGTGATTTAAAAATTATTTTACATGTATCAAGAGTCTTTTTCTCTAATATTCTAGATTGTCATTTTAGTTAGAGTACATTTCAGAT
>SRVM01011118.1:0-14487 GCA_007570785.1 Antilocapra americana | reverse complement strand
AAAAAAAATTCATTTGAATCAGTTCTACTCAGGTGGATGGAACTGGAGCCCATTATCCAGAGTGAAGTAAGCCAGAAGGAAAAACAACAATACAGTATACTAACGTATATATATGGAATTTAGAAAGATGGTAATGAGAACCCTGTATGTGAGACAGCAAAAGGAACACAGATGTATAGAACAGACTCGTGGACTCTGTGGAAGAGGGCAAGGATGGGATGATATGGGAGAATGGCATTGAAACATGTTAATTACCATATGTGAAATCAATCGCCAGCCCAGGATTGATGCTCGGGGCTGGTGCACTGAGATTTCCCAGGGGTAGGGAATCGGGAGGGAGGAGGGAGGGGGGTTCTGGAGGGGAAGCATATGTAAACCCATGGTGATTTCATGTCATTGTATGGCAAAACCAACACAATAAAGTAAAGAAAATCTAAAAAAAAAAAAAGAGAGAGAGAGAGAGCATGAGAAGGAGCACATGAGGCTACGGACATTCATTGTGAATTTTTCTTTACTTTGTGCTTTACTCTTGTGTGTATATTAGCTTTTCTTTTATTTTCAAAAAGATCTGGGTTGGCTCCTCAAAGTTATACACGAGCTCATCTCTACTTCCTCAGCTCCTGCTTACCTTTCTCTTTGCTGATATCCATCCTAAGAAGTAGAGACACTAGGATAGATGCACAAAAGTGTTCCAAAATGACACTATTCCAGCACAAAAATTTGAGGAAAACCCAAAATATCACAAATGGAGAATTAAATAAATTATTGTATATTATGGAGTATATATGTGTCAGTCATGTCCAACTCTTTGTGACTCCATGGACTGTAGCCTGCCAGGCTACTCTGTCCATGGGATTCTCTAGGCAAGAATACTGGAGTGGGTTGTCGTGCCCTCCTCCAGGGGATCTTCCCGAGCCAGGGATTGAAACTTGTGTCTCTTGTGTTTCTTATATTGGCAGACAGGGAGTATAAAACCACTAAAAATGAATGAGATAGAACTGTATGTACTAATATAGAAGAATTTAAACATGTTGATACAAGTTTTTAAAGCAAATTTCAGAACAATAGTGTCATATAATAATGTTTTAATATGCACATATATTTATCCACCTATGTAACCATCCATCTATATATTTATGCTCTAATGAATAACAGGCACAAAAGGATACAACCCAATTGCTAACAATTTCTAATTATCTGAATGTTTACAACACATAGCTACTATTTCCATATATTCTATATTTTTTATTTTTTTTTACAATAAAGCGTTATACATAGTTTACATAGGTTTAATTATAATTTTATTTATTTACTCACTAGTATACTCTATCAAATTAAGACTCCTAGAGGGGGAACTAAGATGGCGGAGGAATAGGACGGGGAAACCACTCTCTCCCCAATAAATACACCAAAAGAACTTTTAAAGACAGCGCAAACTCCATAAAACAGGATCTAAATGCTGGCAGAGGACATCGGGCATCTGAAGGGACGGCCCATTGCCGACGAGAGAAGGTAGGACAAAAGAAAAAAGAGAGAGAAAAAAGTAAAGGGAGAGACAGAGTTAGGGGCGGGGATCCGTCCCGGAAGGGGAGTCTGGAATAAAGAGGAAAAAAAAAAAAAAAAAAAGAGGAGAAAGGTTTCCGAATACCAGGGAGCATTCTCTTGGGCGGATTTGCGGTGAATCTTGGAGAGCAAGATAGCTGGGAGTAAAAGCAGATTAATAATTAAGCCCTGCAAGCTACATTTCTGGCTGGAAGGCACAGGGAAGCGGCGGTGGCGGACGCCCCGCCCCCCCACTAGCCAAAGCGGACTGCTCAGGGAGGGGCGGGCCTCGCGCTCAGGGAACGGAGCAGCCTGAGCGACCCAACCCAGGGGGCTAACCGGAGATAGACTGAGAAGTAGCCTTCCCCAGGAAGAGCCCCCCTGCCAGGCCCACGCAGAACAAGGAGAGGTGTGGAGTCGGCAGAGAGGCGGCTGGCCGGGTGGCACAGAACAAAGGGCGTGCTGAGTCGGCAGGGAGGCGGCCGGCCGAGGAGATCTGGGCGCCTGTGGGCTGCGGACCGGCCCAGCCCCCGCCCGAGTGCAGCGGGCATAACCCAGCCTCATCGAGACCAAAGGGTGAGGCGGAGTCGGCAGAGAGGCGGCCGGCTGGGAGGAGCTGGGCGCCTTCGGGCTGCGGACAGACCCAAACCCTGCCCGAGACCAGCGGGCATAGCCCAGCCCCGGCGAGGCTTCCTCGTCCAAATTGCGCACAGAGCTAGGTGCTAACCAAGACTACTGGGGATTCTGGACGGATCGGAGCTCTGCACACCTAAGAAGACGTGCTTAGCTGCACGTCGGGAAAGCCGAGCGGTTGGGCCGGGGGAGGGGAGAAGCCGCGCTCCCCAACTGCGCCGGGCGGACGACAGAGAGCCGAGCAGAAGGGGCGGGGGAAGCGCACTCAGCAGGAGCAGGGCAAACTCCAGAGCGCTGAATAGACACATAAAAGACCAGCAAACAGAAGACGCTTAAGCTAGCAGAGGCAACAGGTTTGGAGTCTATAGAGCATGAGAAGTACAAGCCGGACCCAAGGAATTGTCTGAAAAATAAACTGACCCCTCCCAGTACGCATCAGCACCAGAGAAAGCCTTAGTTATAACTGTGCTAGGAACATCTTTTAAATTTTTAAAACTTTTTTATACCCTTTTTTTTTTTTTTTTAGAATTTTTAAGTCCCCTATAACCTTGGTATTTTCTTTTTTTTGCCTTTCTTTTCCTCTATTTTTATTTCCCCTTTTTTTAATCTCCTCTTTCTCCCTTATTGCATTCTCCATCCTATCTCCTTTCTTACCTTTTATATCTCCACTTTATTCCCCTTTTTTTAAATTTTTTTTTTTTTTTTTTTTTACTGATTTTTGTTGTTGTTGGTGGTGGTGGTGTTGTTGTATTTTCTTCTTTATCATTCTTTCTTTCTTTTTTTCATAATAGTACTTTTGAGAATCCAGTCTTTACTCTAGATTTTTAATCTTTGCTTATTAGTATTTGGTATCAACTTTGTACCTTTAAGGATCCAAGCTCCAGTACCCATTGCTACCTGGGAGTGAGATCATTGGCTTGACTGCTCTCTCCCCATTCTTGTTTCTCCTCTTTCTATCTTTTTCTTTGTAATAGTATTTCGAGAATCCCGTCTTTACTCTAGATTTTTAATCTTTGCCTATTAGTATTGGGTATCAACTTTGTACCTTTAAGGACCCAAGCTCCAATACTCATCGTTACCTTGGAGCGAGATCAGTGGCTTGACTGCTCTCTCCCCATTCTTGTATCTCCTTTTTCTTTTTTTTTTCTTTTTCTTTTCTCTTTTCTTCTCCTACCAAGACACCTTCAACGTCCTCTCCCTCTGTATATTCTCTACCCAACTCTGGGACTCTGCTTGAGAGTTACCAGCTGTGAAGAACACTGAAATAACTGACCACTGGCTGGATCTGTCTCTATCCATCTGACTCTCTCCTTTCTCTCTCTGGTCAATTCTGTCTCCTTCCACACTCTTCACATTTCGATATAACTCTGTGAACATCTCCAAGGGATCCAGGCTGTGGAGGGCACACAGAGGAGCAATCACTGGCCACTTCACTCCCTCACCATCGGATTCCTCTCTTCTCCTTCTGGTCCATGCCATGTAACTTTGTGTACCTGACAGGGTGTCCCTCACTGTGAAGAAACTTCTCATCACTAAACTAGAGGTTCTGCCACCATCAGTGCAGAGATAAAAGAGCCCTGAGGCTACTGGAAGACAGGAGACTAAACCCAGACCCTGAGAACTCCAGAAAACTCCTGGATCCAAGGGTTAATTAATCGATAGGAACTCATCAACCTCCTCCATACCAAAACTGAAATTAATCAACCCCCAAGGGCCAACAAGCTCCAGAGTAAGATATACCAAGCAAATTCACCAGCAATGTAGGAACACTGCCAGGAGCTTCAATACACAGGTTACCCAAGGTCAAACCAAGTCCACCGACACCTCAAATCTCTTTACTGGACACTCCATTGTTAGTTACAGTGAGGAAACCCAGATCCACCCACCAGAACACCACACAAGCTTTCCCACCCAGGAAACTTCTACAAACCACACATCTAACCCCTCCCATAGTGAGGAACCCCCACAATAAAGGGGCAACACAGCAAGATAAACAAGATGAAAAAGCAGAGAAATACCCAGCAAGTAAAAGAACAGGATAAATACCCCCTAGACCAAACAAAAGACGAAGAGATAGGATGTCTACCTGACAAAGAATTCCGAATAAAGATAGTGAATATGATCCAAAACCTGGAAAATAAGTTAGAGCTGCAGTTCAATAACCTGCAGGCAAGGATTGAGAAGATGCAGGTAAGCTTTAACAAGGACTTAGAAGAAATGAAAAAGAGTCAAAATACAATAAATAATGCAATAAATGAGATCAAAAACACCCTGGAGGGAACCAACAGTAGAATAACAGAGATAGAAGACAGGATAAGTGAGGTAGAAGACAGAATGGCAGAAATAAATGAAACAGAAAGGAAAAATGAAAAAAGAATTAAAAGAAATGAGGACAATCTTAGAGACCTCTGGGACAATATTAAACGCACCAATATTCGAATCATAGGAGTCCCAGAAGAAGAAGACAAAAAGAAAGACCATCAGAAAATTCTTGAAGAGATAATTGTAGAAAACTTCCCTAAATTGGGGAAGCAAATAGCCACTCAGGTCCAAGAAACACAGAGAATCCCAAATAGAATGAACCCCAAGTGGGACACCCCAAGACACATATTAATCAAATTGGCAAATATCAAATACAAAGACCAAATATTAAAAGCAGCAAGGGAGAAGCAAAAGATAACTCACAAGGGGAATCCCATAAGGATAACAGCTGATCTCTCAACAGAAACGCTTCAGGCCAGAAGGGAATGGCAGAGCATTCTTAAAGTGATGGAAGAAAACAATCTACAACCCCGATTACTGTACCCAGCAAGGATCTCATTCAAATTTGAAGGAGAATTCAAAATTTTCTCAGACAAGCAGAAACTGAGAGAATTCAGTAACACCAAACCAGCCCTCCAACGAATGCTAAAGGAACTTGCCTAGATAGGAAACACGGATGGGATAGATAATCTGGAACCCAAAACAATAAAATAAATGGCAACGGGACCATACTTATCAATAATTACCTTAAATGTAAACGGGCTGAATGCCCCAACCAAAAGACAAAGATTGGCCGATTGGATACAGAAACAAGACCCCTATATATGTTGTCTACAAGAGACCCACCTCAAACCTAGGGACACATATAGACTGAAAGTTAAAGGCTGGAAAAAGATATTCCATGCGAATAAAGACCAAAAGAAAGCAGGAGTGGCAATACTCATATCAGATAAAGTAGACTTTAAAATAAAGGCAGTGAAAAGAGATAAAGATGGACATTGCATAATGATCAAAGGATCAATCCAGGAAGAAGAAATAACAATTATAAATATTTATGCACCTAACATAGGAGCTCCACAATATGTAAGGCAAATGCTAACAAATATGAAAGGGGAAATCAACAACAACACAATAATAGTGGGAGACTTTAATACACCACTCACACCAATGGATAGATCAACTAGACAGAAAAGTAACAAGGAAATTCAAACTTTAAATGATACAATAGATCAACTAGACCTAATTGATATCTATAGGTCATTCCACCCCAAAACAAGGAATTTCACCTTTTTCTCAAGTGCACACGGGACCTTCTCCAGGATAGATCACATCCTGGGCCATAAATCTAACCTTGATAAATTCAAAAATATTGAAATCATCCCAAGCATCTTTTCTGACCACAATGCAGTGAGATTAGATATCAACTACAGGAGAAAACCTTTCAAAACTTCCAACATATGGAGGCTCAACAACACACTGCTGAATAACCAACAAATCACAGAAGAAATCAAAACTGAAATTCAGTTATGCATGGAAACGAATGAAAATGAAAACACAACAGCACAAAACCTATGGGACACTGTGAAAGCAATGCTAAGGGGAAAGTTCATAGCAATACAAGCTCACCTCAGGAAACAAGAAAAAAATCAAATAAATGACCTGACTTTACACCTAAAGCAACTAGAAAAGGAAGAGATGCAGAAGCCCAGGTCTAGTAGAAGGAAAGAAATCTTAAAGATCAGGGCAGAAATAAATGCAAAGGAATCAAAAGTGACCATAGCAAAAATCAACCAAGCCAAAAGCTGGTTCTTTGAGAAGATAAATAAAATTGACAAACCATTAGCCAGACTCATCAAGAAACAAAGGGAGAAGAACCAAATCAACAGAATTAGAAATGAAAACGGAGAGATCACAACAGAAAACACAGAAATACAAAGGATCATAAGAGACTATTATCAGCAACTATATGCAAATAAACTGGACAACCTGGATGAAATGGACAAATTCCTAGAAAAGTACAACTTTCCAAGACTAAACCAGGAAGAGATAGATAATATTAATAGACCCATCACAAGCACGGAAATTGAAACCGTAATCAGAAATCTTCCAAAAAACAAAAGCCCAGGACCAGATGGCTTCACAGCTGAATTCTACCAAAAATTTAGAGAAGAGCTAACACCTATTCTACTCAAACTCTTCCAGAAAATTGCAGAGGAAGGTAAACTTCCAAACTCATTCTATGAGGCCACCATCACCCTAATTCCAAAACCCGACAAAGATGCCACAAAAAAAGAAAACCACAGGCCAATATCACTGATGAACTTAGATGCAAAAATCCTCAACAAAATTCTAGCAAATAGAATCCAACAACACATCAAAAAGATCATACATCATGATCAAGTAGGCTTTATCCCAGGGATGCAAGGATTCTTCAATATTCGTAAATCGATCAATGTAATACACCACATTAACAAATTAAAAAATAAAAATCACATGATTATCTCAATAGATGCAGAGAAAGCCTTTGACAAAATTCAACATCCATTTATGATAAAAACCCTCCAAAAAGTAGGAATAGAAGGAACATACCTCAACATAATAAAAGCTATATATGACAAACCCACAGCAAACATTATCCTCAATGGTGAAAAGCTGGAAGCATTCCCCCTGAAATCAGGAACAAGACAAGGGTGCCCACTCTCACCACTACTTTTCAACATAGTTTTGGAAGTCTTGGCCACAGCAATCAGAGCAGATAAAGAAATCAAAGGAATCCAGATGGGAAAAGAAGAAGTAAAACTCTCTCTGTTTGCAGATGACATGATCCTCTATATTGAAAACCCTAAAGACTCTACGAGAAAATTACTAGAGCTAATCAGTGAATATAGCAAAGTTTCAGGATACAAAATCAACACACAGAAATCCCTGGCATTCCTATACACTAACAGTGAGAAATCAGAAAGAGAAATTAAGGAAACAATTCCATTCACCATCGAAACAAAAAGAATAAAATACTTAGGAGTATTTCTACCTAAAGAATCAAAAGACTTGTATATAGAAAACTATAGAACACTGATGAAAGAAATCAAGGAGGACACAAACAGATGGAGAAATGTACCGTGCTCATGGATTGGAAGAATCAATATAGTGAAAATGAGTATACTACCTAAAGCAATCTATAGATTCAATGCAATTCCTATCAAGCTACCAGAGGTCTTTTTCAAAGAATTAGAACAAATAATTTCTCAATTTGTATGGAAATACAAAAAACCTCGTATAGCCAAAGCAATCTTGAGAAAGAAGAATGGAACTGGCGGAATCAACCTACCTGACTTTAGGCTATACTACAAATCCACAGTCATTAAGACAGTATGGTACTGGCACAAAGACAGAAACATAGATCAATGGAACAGAATAGAAAGCCCAGAGATAAATCCACGCATCTATGGACACCTTATCTTTGACAAAGGAGGCAAGAATATACAATGGAGAAAAGACAACCTCTTTAACAAGTGGTGCTGGGAAAACTGGACAGCCACTTGTAAAAGAATGAAACTAGAACACTTTCTAACACCATACACAAAGATAAACTCAAAATGGATCAAAGATCTAAGCATAAGACCAGAAACTATAAAACTCCTAGAGGATAACATAGGCAAAACACTCTCTGCCATAACCCAAAGTGGGATACTCCATGACCCACCTCCCAGAATATTGGAAATAAAAACACGAATAAACAAATGGGACCTAATTAAAATTAAAAGCTTTTGCACAACAAAGGAAACTATAAGCAAGGTGAAAAGACAGCCTTCAGAATGGGAGAAAATAATAGCCAATGAAACAACAGACAAACAATTAATCTCAAAAATATACAAACAACTCCTGCAGCTCCATTCTAGAAAAATAAACAACCCAATTAAAAAGTGGGCCAAAGAACTTAACAGACATTTCTCCAAAGAAGATATAAAAATGGCTAACAAACACATGAAAAGATGCTCAACATCACTCATTATCAGAGAAATGCAAATCAAAACTACAATGAGGTACCACTTTACACCAGTCAGAATGGCTGCCATCCAAAAGTCTACAAGCAATAAATGCTGGAGAGGATGTGGAGAAAAGGGAACCCTCTTACACTGTTGGTGGGAATGCAAACTAGTACAGCCACTATGGAAAACAGTGTGGAGGTTCCTTAAAAAGCTGCAAATAGACCTGCCATATGACCCGGCAATCCCACTGCTGGGCATATACACCGAGGAAACCAGAATTGAAAGAGCCACGTGCACCCCAATGTTCATCGCTGCATTGTTTACAATAGCCAGGACATGGAAGCAACCTAGATGCCCATCAACTGATGAATGGATAAGAAAGCTGTGGTATATATACACAATGGAATATTACTCAGCATTAAAAAAAAATTCATTTGAAGCAATTCTACTCAGATGGACGAAACTGGAGCCCATTATCCAGAGTGAAGTAAGCCAGAAGCAAAAACAACAATATAGTATATTAACGCATATATATGGAATTTAGAAAGACGGTAACGAGAACCCAACATACGAGACAGCAAAAGGAACGCAGATGTATAGAATAGACTCGTGGACTTTGTGGATGAGGGTAAGGGTGGGATGAGATGGGAGAAGGGCATTGAAGCATGTTAATTTTCATATGTCTAATCAATCGCCAGCCGAGGACTGATGCTCGGGGCTGGTGCAGCGAGATTTCCAGGGGGGGGGGAGGGAATAGGGAGGGGGGTTCCGGAGGGGAAGCATATGTAAACCCATGGTGATATCATGACAATGTATGGCAAAAACAATTAAAAAAAATAATAAATAAAAAAATTTTAAAAAAATAAAATAAAAAATAATAAAAAAATAAATAAATAAAAATAAAAATAATAAAAAACAAATTAAGACTCCTTTCTTCCATTCCTATCTTTTGGAGAGATTTATCAAATGGATATTGTATTTTTATTCACATATCATTTTCTCCACTAATTCCACTCCTCAATATAATTCTTAAGTAAATATGTACAGTACGATATATATTCAAAAAGTATTTACTACTATATTACTTGTAATAACCAAAATTAAGAGAATACCCAAATAGTCACCAACAGAATAAGGGTTAAATAAACTATTGCACATGGACATGAAGTATTCAACCATTAGAAAACAGCCTTGTCACCAAGTACGTGAAAAGATGTTCAACATCACTCATCAGAGATGCGTATCATAGTGAGACACCTGTTAGACTGGCTATTTTAAAAAAAAGAAAAGAAATAACAGTTATTGGCAAGGATATGGAGAAAAAGGAACTCTTGTGCACTGAATTCAGTGGGAATGGAAATCAGTGCAGCCATTATAGAAAAGAGTATGGAGAGTCCACAAAAAATTGAAAATAGAACTAGCCTATAATTCAGCAATTCCACTTCTGGGTATTTATCCCAGGCGGTGGGGGGTGGGGGGGCTTCAACTTGAAAAGATATATTCACCACATTCATTGCAGCACTATTTACAATAGCCAAGATATGGAAACAAGCTAAGTGTCCATTGATGGATAAATGGATAAAGAAAACATAGTGTATGTATATTCTATATATGGAATATTATCAGTCATAAAAAGAAGGAAATCTTACCATTGGCAACAAAAGGGATGGCCCCTGAGGACATTATGCTAAGTAAAATAAATCAGAGAAAGATAAATTCTGTATGCTTTCATGTCCATATGGAATTTTAACAAAAAGAGAAAATAAAGAAAAAAATTAAGCTCATAGATATGGAGAACAGGTGGATGGTGGCCAGAGACAGGATGTAAAGGGTGGACAAAATGGGTCAAGGGGGCCAAAAGTTACAAACTTCCAGTTATAAAACGAATAAGTTAAATGGGATGTAACATACAGCATGCAGTACTAACTAATATAGTTAGTAATAACGTGTCACGTATTTGAAAGTTGCTAAGAGAATAAATCTTAAAAGTTCTCATCAGAAGGAAACAATTGTAACTATGAATGGTACAGGATGTTAACTAGACTTACTGTGGTGATCTTTTTGCAACATATACAAATATCAACATCATTATGTTGTATACCTGAAACTAGTGTTAAATGGCAAGTATTCCTTAATTAAAAAAGAATTTTGGTTGCATTTATGGCTATGGTTTTTTCTTTTAATATTTATTCAATAATTTATATATATGAGTATATAGTCTCTCAGACACTTATTCTTAGGATCAGAATAATACTGTAATTATTTATTTTGTTGTTCAAAGTTAAATGTATTTTAACTAATGTCATATATTAATGTATATATGTGAAATCTAGAAACATGATACAGATAAATCTAGTTCTGGGGAAGGAACAGAGATGCATATGTAGAGAACAGAAGTGTGGACATGGGGTGGGAAGGGGTGGGTGGGATGAATTGGGAGTTTAGGTTTGACATGAATATACTACCATGTGTAAAACCGATAGCTAGTGAGAACCTGCTATACAGCACAGTAATGACCTAGAGAGGTGGGATGGAGGGCAGGATGGGAGTGAGGTGGAAGGGAGGTCCAAGAGGCAGGGGATATATGTATACATATAGCTGATTCACTTCTTTTCAACATCAGAAACTAACACAACATTGTAAAGCAATTATACTCCAATAAAAAAAAAGTCACCTAGATGTGTTTATTATCCACACACTCCCCCTCTACCTCCAGACAGTCTCAGCTCTCCCAACCATCAGATTGTAAATTTGGGAATCTAGGATACACTATCTAGAAAAACTTTGTTTTCCTCCATAGTATCCAGTATATCATTTAACATAGTAACTGCTTATCGAATATCTCTTGATAGAGGATAAGTAGAGAGATACATGGAGACAGAGGTGTCTTTCTACCATAAGGTAAAAATCATTTTAGCCAGATAAGTCCCTGCCTTAATCTTACAGATCTCAGGGGAAAAATTGTTGTTAGAGAAATCAAGGGCAGTACAAGCACACTTAAGGCTAAAGAAAGACATTTTCAAGACAATCCTTGGAGGTAAAGAGCTGTTTATATCACAGCTTATTTTCCACTTAACATAAGCCTTGACTTCTCTCTTTCTACTGTGTCACATCTGTGTTAAACATTCTGACCTTTCCTATAAACTGCCTATTTACAAAGAAGAGCCACAGATTTTAGAAAACCAAAACCCTAAAGACTAATTTTAAACCAATGTACAGTGGAAAAAAAAAACCACACACACAACTAACATTTACCCAACATAATAAGGAAACACTACAAATTTTAATTACCCTAATTAAAAAAACCAACTGTTATTATTGCAATAATCAATTCCAAACCTGCATATACTAATGAGATAAACACACTACTCTGATACTCCAAAGCTCTTGACCCTAATGTACTAGAGATGTGTGATTCTCTAATTAGGATTCATACCATCGTGTGCTATTACATTTATCAGCCGAGGAACACATTTGTAAATTCATTCCTGTGAGCAAAATGCCAAGTGTTCAAAGGCCACGTCTAAACAGTCAAAATGAAGCAGAACATCAAGTAATTATATAACAAATTCAGTCAGTGTAGACAATAATTACTGAGGTCAAAACATTCATCCAAGGCTCTGGGACAACTAAGCAATCTAAGAACTTGGCCAACTCCATATAGAAATAATATTGAATTAAGTGTACATCACTAAATCACATCAGTTGTATCCAACTCTTTGTGACCCTATAGACTGTAGCCCAACAGGTTCCTCTGTCCATGGAATTTTCCAGGCAAGAATACTGGTGTGGGTTGCCATGCCCTCCTCAGTGAATCTTCCCCACCCAGGGGTTGAGCCTGTGTCTCTTATGTTTCCTTATTTGCAGGAGGGTTCTTTACCACTACCACCACCTTGGAAGCCCATTAAGTACATATATTAAGATAAAGTTTAACAAGAAGGATCACTATTCATTACAATTAACATTATATTATGATTGAATTCAGAAAATAAACCAAGTGCAAGATGGACATTCCAGAACCTTGAATAAGTTTGCAGTAGAGTTGGAAGAGCTGGTCGTGGGTAGGATTGGGTGGGGGAAGTTCCTCAGTAAAGTCTACTTTCCTTATTTTATACTTGAAGTCATAAGACTTGACAAGCTGCTAGCCCACAAAGCTCTTCTTAATTTTCTAATGTTAATATGAGTTGAAACAGGCTGTCTACTCTTCTCACATAGGGTCAAAGCTACAGTGTGCATGTTGTAATGGACAGCTTCTATAAATACTATATTCCCTTTGCTTACTTGTGGAAACCCACTACCTGATCCCCGATTGACACAATGATTTACGTAAAATGTTGTTGTTCGGTTGCTAAGTTGTATCTGAGTCTTTGCAACCCCATAGACTGCAGCCCTGGAGAAGGCAATGGCACCTCACTTGAGTCCTCTTGCCTGGAAAATCCCATGGACGGAGGAGCCTGGTAGGCTGCAGTCCATGGGGTCGCGAAGAGTTGGACATGACTGAGCGACTTCCCTTTCATTTTTCACTGTCATGCACTGGAGAAGGAAATGGCAACCCACTCCAGTGTTCTTGCCTGGAGAATCCCAGGGACGGTGGAGCCTGGTGGGCTGCCATCTATGGGGTTGCATAGAGTCGGACACAACTGATGCGACTTAGCAGCAGCAGACGGCAGCACGCCAGGCTCCCTTGTCCTCCACTATCTCCCACAGGAGTTTGCTCAAATGTATGTCTGCTGAGTAGGTGATGCTATCTAACCATGCCATCCTCTGCCGCTGCCTTCTTTTGCCTTCAATCTTCCCCAGCATCACAGTCTTTTCCAAGGAGCTGGAAAGTTGTATGTAAAACGAAAGCCCCGGTTTCTTTGTTTTAGAGTCGTCCATCTGCAGTGTTTCCAGGCAGGGCCACATTTAAAGCAACACCTGACAAGTATGTCTGTTGGAAGTGAGCCGTGAGCACGTGCGCGCACACACGCACATACACAGGACACCACCATTGTTCTCTTTTCCACAAGTTTGCAGGTATTCCACATAGAGAGAAAGAGACTCCAACTTCCTACGTTTCCAGCTCTAACACCTCTTGCTCTTCTGCCTGCAGTTATTTCAAAGCAGAGTTTCATCAGGTAGCTGGGGCTCATCAGAGCAGAGACCTCAGTCATTCAGGGAGGTGCTCCCTCTTGGCCTCAGAAAAACTTCAGGGATGCAAGGGGTCCTGATCACTGTTGTTTGAGATTTCGGTTTGCTACTGTGAGCAGTAGAAATGAAGTGATTTGTTTGGGGAAGCCGGCAGTGGTAGTGACAACATGGGGACTGCATAGTGGTGAGCCGATTGCCTGGTCCCCCTGCCCCACCCCGGGACAGTGCACGAAGAGGATGCCATTTCTCAACTGAGACCATGCCACTCTATCCCATTGTCATCGGTTTTGAAGACTTCTATTTGAAAGGGTTCTTTAGGGAGAGAGAGAAATTTTCTTATGCCTACTGAATGTGACATTAGTTTTGTCTGCAAATGACTTGATCAAATTATATTAGGTAACATTTATTTCACTATTAATTTACATGGGTTAGGCCAGGCTGGTTAAGATTTTCTGTCTTTGTTTTCCCAGTGTGAAATCAAATTGAACAGGAGCAAGTGGAGGACACGATATTCCTTTTCCTATTTCCAATTACTCTTTACCAAAGAGCAATCTTTTCTCTACCCTGGTGCTTTACTGCCATTTGTTTATTACTGTTATTGTATACTGTTAATTGTATTATTGTATTATTATTATTGTATACTGTTAATACTGTATATGTATTAGGGGTAAAGAGTTGATCTTGTGATATTTGACATTACACTTTAAATGGAAATAAAATTTTCACTTGGCATAAGCTATGGGCTTATGGGCTATAGTTATAAGTACAAAGCTTGAAGGGTCCACTGCATTATAGTTTTGAATCTGAAATTCTGAAGGTATTATAATGACTATTTTGACACAGAATAGTTTTTTATATTTACCTAAGGGTAGAAATTTAATATTTTCATTTCATTGAAAGATAAGAATTTTTTTTAAATGAAGCTGTGGTA
>SRVM01011114.1:0-13133 GCA_007570785.1 Antilocapra americana | reverse complement strand
ACACTGAGATAAATGGTATCATCCAGTTGATTTTAAAAGTTCTCACCGATGGCGGCCACCGCTTTCCTGAAATTGCACGTTCCCAGGGCGAGTGACAGCCTCCAGCCTCTCCAGGAGGCGCGCCAAGACCAGCAGGGGGTCTTCCCAAGTCTGGGATGGAACCTAGGTCTCCTGCGACTCCTGCATTGCAGGCTGATTCTTTACTGCTGAGCCACTGGGGAAGCCCCCATAGTCTCATTGCTGTTCCGCCTTTTCTGTAACAGTGAGGAAACCTAGACTCACCCACCAGAAAACCACACAAGCCTTTCCACCCAGGAAACTTCGACAAACCACGCATCCAACCCCTCCCATAGAGAGGAATCCCCACAATAAAGGGACAACACAGCAAGATAAACAAGATGAAAAGGCAGAGAAATACCCAGCAAGTAAAGGAACAGGATAAATACCCCCTAGACCAAACAAAAGACGAAGAGATAGGAAGTCTACCTGACAAAGAATTCCGAATAATGATAGTGAAAATGATCCAAAACCTGGAAAATAAATTGGAGTTACAGCTCAATAACCTGCAGGCAAGGATTGAGAAGATGCAGGTAAGCTTTAACAAAGACTTAGAAGAAATGAAAAAGAGACAAAATACAATGAATAATGCAATAAATGAGATCAAAAACACTCTGGAGGGAACCAACAGTAGAATAACAGAGATAGAAGACAGAATAAGTGAGGTAGAAGACAGAATGACAGAAATAAATGAAACAGAAAGGAAAAATGAAAAAAGAATTAAAAGAAATGAAGACAACCTTAGAGACATCTGGGACAATATTAAACGCACCAATATTCGAATCATAGGAGTCCCAGAAGAAGAAGACAAAAAGAAAGACCATCAGAAAATTCTTGAAGAGATAATTGTAGAAAACTTCCCTAAATTGGGGAAGCAAATAGCCACTCAGGTCCAAGAAACACAGAGAATCCCAAATAGAATGAACCCCAAGCGGGACACCCCAAGACACATATTAATCAAATTGGCAAATATCAAATACAAAGACCAAATATTAAAAGCAGCAAGGGAGAAGCAAAAGATAACTCACAAGGGGAATCCCATAAGGATAACAGCTGATCTCTCAACAGAAACGCTTCAGGCCAGAAGGGAATGGCAAAACATACTTAAAGTCATGGAAGAAAACAATCTGCAACCCCGACTACTCTACCCAGCAAGGATCTCATTCAAATTTGAAGGAGAATTCAAAATTTTCTCAGACAAGCAGAAACTGAGAGAATTCAGTAATACCAAACCAGCCCTCCAACGAATGCTAAAGGATCTTTCCTAGATAGGAAACACCGATGGGATAGATAATCTGGAGCCCAAAACAATAAAATAAATGGCAGCGGGATCATACTTATCAATAATTACCTTAAATGTAAACGGGCTGAATGCCCCAACCAAAAGGCAAAGATTGGCCGATTGGATACAGAAACAAGACCCCTATATATGTTGTCTACAAGAGACCCACCTCAAACCTAGGGACACATATAGACTGAAAGTTAAAGGCTGGAAAAAGATATTCCATGCAAATAAAGACCAAAAGAAAGCAGGAGTGGCAATACTCATATCTGATAAAGTAGACTTTAAAATAAAGGCAGTGAAAAGAGATAAAGATGGACATTACATAATGATCAAAGGATCAATCGAGGAAGAAGAAATAACAATTATAAATATTTATGCACCTAACACAGGAGCTCCACAATATGTAAGGCAAATACTAACAAATATGAAAGGGGAAATCAACAACAACACAATAATAGCAGGAGACTTTAATACACCACTCACACCAATGGATAGATCAACTAGACAGAAAAGTAACAAGGAAATTCAAACTTTAAATGAAACAATAGACCAACTAGACCTAATTGATATCTATAGGTCATTCCACCCCAAAACAAGGAATTTCACCTTTTTCTCAAGTGCACACGGGACCTTCTCCAGGATAGATCACATCCTGGGCCATAAATCTAACCTTGATAAATTCAAAAATATTGAAATCATCCCAAGCATCTTTTCTGACCACAATGCAGTGAGATTAGATATCAACTACAGGAGAAAACCTCTCAAAACTTCCAACATATGGAGGCTCAACAACACACTGCTGAATAACCAACAAATCACAGAAGAAATTAAAAATGAAATTCAGTTATGCATGGAAACGAATGAAAATGAAAACACAACAGCTCAAAACCTATGGGACACTGTGAAAGCAATGCTAAGGGGAAAGTTCATAGCAATACAAGCTCACCTCAGGAAACAAGAGAAAAATCAAATAAATGACCTTACTATACACCTAAAACAACTAGAAAGGGAAGAGATGCAGAAGCCCAGGTCTAGTAGAAGGAAAGAAATCTTAAAGATCAGGGCAGAAATTAATGCAAAGGAATCAAAAGTGACCATAGCAAAAATCAACCAAGCCAAAAGCTGGTTCTTTGAGAAGATAAATAAAATTGACAAACCGTTAGCCAGACTCATCAAGAAACAAAGGGAGAAGAACCAAATCAACAGAATTAGAAATGAAAACGGAGAGATCACAACGGAAAACACAGAAATACAAAGGATCATAAGAGACTATTATCAGCAACTATATGCAAATAAACTGGACAATTTGGATGAAATGGACAAATTCCTAGAAAAGTACAACTTTCCAAGACTAAACCAGGAAGAGATAGATAATATTAATAGACCCATCACAAGCATGGAAATTGAAACCGTAATCAGAAATCTTCCAAAAAACAAAAGCCCAGGACCAGATGGCTTCACAGCTGAATTCTACCAAAAATTTAGAGAAGAGCTAACACCTATTCTACTCAAACTCTTCCAGAAAATTGCAGACGAAGGTAAACTTCCAAACTCATTCTATGAGACCTCCATCACCCTAATTCCAAAGCCCGGCAAAGATGCCACAAAAAAAGAAAACTACAGGCCAATATCACTGATGAACTTAGATGCAAAAATCCTCAACAAAATTCTAGCAAATAGAATCCAGCAACACATCAAAAAGATCATACATCATGATCAAGTAGGTTTTATCCCAGGGATGCAAGGATTCTTCAATATTCGTAAATCGATCAATGTAATACACCACATTAACAAATTGAAAAATAAAAATCACATGATTATCTCAATAGATGCAGAGAAAGCCTTTGACAAAATTCAACATCCATTTATGATAAAAATCCTCTGCCTTTTCTAAATCCAGCTTGAACATCTGGAAGTTGGCGATTCATGTACTGTTGAAGCTGTGCTTGGAGAATTTTCAGCATCACTTTACTAGTGTGTGAGGTGAGTGCAATTGTGTGGTAGTTTGAACATGCTTTGGAATGTCCTTTCTTTGGGATTGAAATGAAAACTGATCTTTTCCAGTCCTGTGGCCACTGCTGAGTTTTCCAAATGTACTGGCATATTAAGTGGAACACTTTCACAGCATCATCCTTTAATTTTTGAAATAGCTCAACTGGAATTCTATCACCTCAACTAGCTTTGTTCCTAGTGATGCTTCGTAAGGCCCACTTGACTGTACAGTCCAGAATGTCTGGCTCTATGTGAGTGATCACACCATCATGGTTATCTGGGTCATGAAGATCTTTTTTGTATAGTTCTTCTGTGTATTCTTGCCACCTCTTTGTAACATCTTCTTCTTCTGTTAAAACTACAGGGAGGAAAAGCAGCCCTACCCATCAACAGAAAATTGGATTAATTTACTGAGCATGGCCCTTCCCTTCAGAGCAAGACCCAGATTACCCTACAGCCAGTCCCTCCCATCAGGAAGCTTCACCAAGCTCTTATCCTTATCCATCAGAGGGCAGACAGAATGAAAACTGTAATCACAGAAAACTAATCAAACTGAAAACATGGACCACAGCCTTGTCTAATTCAATGAAACTATGAGCCATGCTGTGTAGGGCCACAGAAGACGGATGGGTCATGTTGGAGAGTTCTGACAAAACATGGTCCACTGGAGAAGGGAATGGCAAACCACTTCAGTATCCTTGCCTTGTGAACTCCATGAACAGTATGAAAAGACAAAAATATAGGACACTGAAAGATGAACTCCCCAGGTCAGTAGGTGCCAATATGCTGCTGGAGAAAAGCAGGGAAATAGCTCCAGAAGGAATGAAGAGGCTCAGCCAAAGCAAAAACAATGCCCTGTTGTGGATGTGACTGGTGATAGAAGAAAAGTGCTATACTGTAAAGAACAATAAAGTAAAGGAACCTGGAAAGTTAGGTCCATGAATCAAGGTAAATTTGAAGTTGTCAAACAGGAGGTGGCTAGTGTTAACATTGACATTATAGGGATCAGTGAAGTAAAATGGGCCAGAATGGGTAAATGTAATTCAGATAACCATCATATCTACTACTGTGGGCAAAGGACAGAAATATCTCTGTTTCCAAGGCAAACCACTCAATATTGCAGTAATCCAAGTCTATGCCCTGACAAGTAATGCTGAAGAAGCTAAAGTTGAATAGTTCTATGAATACCTACAAGAGCTTCTAGAACTAACATCAATAAAGATGTCCTTTTCATCATAGGGGACTGGAATGCAAAAGTAGGAAGTCAAATACCTGTAGTAATAGGCAAGTTTGTTCTTGGAGTACAAAATGAAGCAGGGCAAAAGTTAACAGAGTTTGGCCAAGAGAACTCACTGGTCATAGCAAGCACCCTCTTCCAACAACACCAGAGACGACTCTACACATGGACATCACCAGTTGGTAAAAACCAAAATCAGAGTGATTCTATTCCAAAGATGCAGAAGTTCTGTACAGTCAGCAAAACAAGAGTGGGAGCCAATTGTACCTCAGATCATGAATCCTAGTTGTCTAATTCAGACTTAAATAAAGAAAGTAGGGAAAACCACTAGACCATTCAGGTATGATGTAAATCAAATTCCTTATGATTATAAAGTGGAAGTGGCAATAGATTTGTCAGGCAAGTGTATGCTCCTTGGTTCTGTCTCATCACAACAAAGATTTGGAGTGAGGAACATTAAAGCCCTCAGCGGGTCACAGCTCTTGGGTCTTGGACAGACCATGCTATAGCTCTTAGACAAATCAGTGTTACAGCTCTATTTTATTTAGATAATAGCAGGAGAATCCATCCTCGAAGTGTGAGGGCATGCCGACCCAAAGACGCTAAGAGAGAATGCCACAGTGCACGGGAGAGAGAGAGAGAGAGAGAGAGAGCCCCTTGGCTCCTCTTTTTATATATTTTTTCCTCTCCCTGGACCTGTCCTATGTAAATTGGGTTAGCTAGGAGTGCTGTTTGTTCTACCTGAAGTCCTCACTCAGGTCCTTGGACCTTCCTTTGACCTTCCTTTGTTCTATTTTCATAGGCTTTTCCCTTCCTTGTCTTTTAGCCACTGCCATTTTGGACTCCTGTTTCCTATTCTAACTACCTAACAGATTCAAGGGAGTAGATCTGCTAGACAGAATGCCTAAGGAACTATGGATGGAGGTTCATATAATTGTACAGAAGGTGGTGATCAAAACTATCCCTAAGAAAAATAAGCGCAAAAAGGCAAAATGGTTGTCTGAGGAGACATAACAAATAGCTGAGAAAAGAAGAGAAGCGAAAAGTACAGGAGAAAAGGAAAGACATACCATCTGAATGCAGAGTTACAAAAAATGGCAAGTAAAGATAACACAGCCTTCCTAAGTGATTAATGTAAAAAAAAAAAGAGAGAGAAAAGAAAAGGATGGGAAAGACTAGAGATCTCTTCAAGAAAATTAGAGCTACCAAAGGAAAATTTCATGCAAATATGGGCACAATTAAGGACAGAAATGGTATGGATTTAACAGAAGCAAAAGATATTAAAAAGAGGTGGCGAGAATACACAGAAGAACTATACTAAAAAGATATTCATGATGCAGATGACTACGATGGTGTGATCACTCACCAGAGCCAGACACCCTGGAGTGAAAAGTCAAGTGGGTCTTAGAAAGCATCACAATGATCAATGCTAGTGGAGGTGATGGAATTCCAGCTGAGCTATTTCAAATCCTAAAAGATGATGCTGTGAAAGTGTTGCCCTCAATATGCCATCAAATTTGGAAAACATAGTGTAGGCCACAGGATTGGAAAATTTCAGTTTTCATTTCAATCCCAAAGAAAGGCATTGCCAAAGAATGCTCATGCTACTGCACAATTGCACTCATTTCACATGCTAGTAAAGTAATGCTCAAAATTCTCCAAGCTAGGCTTCAACAGTATGTGAACCGAGAACTTCCAGATGTTCAAGCTGGATTTAGAAAAGGCAGAAGAACCAGAGAACAAATTGCCAGCATCAATTTGATCATTGAAAAAGCATGAGTTCCAGAAAAACATCTACCTCTGTTTCATCAATTATGCTAAAGCCTTTGATTGTATGGATCACAACAAACTGAAAAAGTATTTAAGAGTTGGGAATACCAGACCACCTTACCTCTCTTTCGAGAAATCTGTTTGCAGGTCAAGAAGTGAACAGTTAGAATGGGACATGGAACAACAGACTGGTTCCACATTGGGAAAGGAGTATGTCAAGGCTGTATATTGTCACCTCCTTATTTAACCTATATGCAGAGTACATCACGTGAAATCAGGGCTGCATGAAGCACAAACTGGAATCAAGATTGTTGGGAGAAATATCAATAACCACTGATATGCAAATTACACCACCTTTATGCCAGAAATTGAACAGGAACTAAAGAACCGCTTTATGAAAATGAAAGAGAAGTGTGAAAAGCTGGCCTAAAACTGAACCATCAGGAAACTAAGATCATGGCATACGTTCTCTTCACATCATGGCAAATAGAAGGGCAAACAATGGAAACAGTGACACACTTTATTTTCTTGGGCTCCAAAATCACTTGCAGATGGTGAATGTTGTCATGAAATTAAAAGAGGCTCCTTGTAAGAAAATCAATGACCAACCTAGACAGCATATTAAAAAACAGAGGCATTATTTTGTTGACAAGCTTTGTATAGTAAAAGCTATGGTTTTTCCAGTAGTCTTTTATA
The DNA here is from genome assembly GCA_007570785.1 of Antilocapra americana. NCBI lineage: Eukaryota > Metazoa > Chordata > Mammalia > Artiodactyla > Antilocapridae > Antilocapra > Antilocapra americana. The sequence continues at coordinate 6,096 of SRVM01011114.1, read as the reverse complement.
GACATGAGATCGACCATAAAGAAAGCTGAGTGCAGAAGTGCTGATGCTTTTGAACTGTAGTGTTAGAGAAGATTCTTGAGAGTCCCTTGGACTTCAAGGAGATCCAGCCAGTCCATCCTAAAGGAAATCAGTCCTGAATACTCATTGGAAGGACTAATGCTGAAGCTGAAACTCCAATACTTTGGCCACCTGATCCCAAGAACTGACTCATTGAGAATGACCCTGATGCTGGGAAAGATTGAAGGCAGGAGGGGAAGGGGACGACATAGCATGAGGTGGTTGGATGGCATCACTGACTTGATGTACATGAGTTTGAGCAAGCTCCAGGAGTTGGTGATGCACAGGGAAGTCTAGTGTGCTGCAGTCCATGGGGTTTCAAAGAGTTGGACACAATTCTTGACTGAACTGAACTTATATATCTTGAACTTATATATCTTGAAGGTTCCTGGGCAAACATAGATATTCCTATCAGTGATGACATTTTAAAGGATTAAAGATTTCCTTCCAGAAGCCAAGGGCAATGGCCAGACCTCTCTGGCCAAAATTAAATTATTCACTACAAACTCCTGTTTAAACACAACTCCTATAGTTAAACAATCTCTTTTTTTCTCTTCCTGTACTTTTTTCAAGCAAATGGCCAGATAATATGTACCAGTATTTTCTTAAATCTAATATCTTGCATAATTGGTAGGATAGTAGGGTTTACAAAAAGGTTGCTTTTGAAGCTGAACAGCAGTTATGCAGGGCAGAAAGCTCCAGCACACACTGTATTTCTGAAAATCATTCTGTATCTTTTCATATATAGAAATTTTTCTCATCTGGTTTTTATTGCTGCATAGTTCTTCATTGTAAGAATGCACTGCAACTTACCATTTATAGCTGGAAAATACTGAAAATAACCTATGTGATCATACATAGGGGAGCAGCTGAATAAATTATGGTACATAATAACCTTGCGTGGATGCATACTAAGTTGCTTCAGTAGTGTCCAACTCTTTGTGAGCCTATGGAGTGTAGCCCCCCAGGCTCCTCTGTCCACGGTATTCTCCAGGCAAGAATACTGGAGTGGGTTGCCATTCCCTTCTCCAGGGGATCTTCCTGACCCAGGGATCGAACCTGTGTCTTCTGAGGCTCCTAGATTGCATGCAGATTCTTCACCACTGAGCTACCAGGGAAGCCCTTTAATAATAAACTTAAGTATCTGTTTATTGCTATTTTTGGTGTTATATCTTTCAAGCTGATGCCTGGAATGGGATTTGAGGGTAAAAATATGTGTCTATGCAGGTTATGTTTTGTTCAGTATTGTGAAACTAGAGAATGAAAAACTACAGAAAACTCCAGAAAATGCAAAATAATAATATAGAATTTGTTATTTAATGCATATATGAGGTTGCACTGAGTGTGGACATGATTGGAAAAGACATTTCAGGAGATGCTGAAAGCAATGCCATGCAGAGTCTTTGTGATATGACAGAGAAGAAAATTAAGTTACCTGAAAGAAAGAAATTAGGTGCCAATTAAGAAGGCAGTGTGCCTTCTTTGGTGGCTCAGACAGTAAAAATCTACTCCAGTATTCTTGCCTGGAGAATTCCATAGACAGACAAGCCTGGCAGGCTACAGCCTGTGGGGTCACAAGGAGTCAGACAAAACAACTGAGCCACTAACACTTTCACATTATTATACTTTCCTGGTGACTCAGACAGTGAAGAATCTGCCTGCAATGCAGGAGACCTGGGTTCGGTCCTGGGGTTGGGAAGATCTCCTGAAAAAGGGAGTGGCAACCCACTCCAGTATTCTTACCTGGAGAATTCCATGGGCAGAGGAGCTTGGTGGGCTTAGTTCATGCGTTCGCAAAGAGCTGGACCTGACTGAGCAACTAACATGCAAGAAGGCTATTAAGATCATAGAGGAATGAGTTCTAGAAGCAAAAGATGAAGATCCAATCTCAAAGATCAGTGTGAAGAAATAGAATGTGCAACCCTAAAAAGACTACGGATGGATGTAAGAAGAGGCTCCTTTCTCAGGGAAAGTTAGACCAAGAAGTAAGGATTTGAGACACAGATTTAAATGGAGAGAAGTAAGAAAGTGTCTAGTATGATTCTAAAACTGGAGTAGAAAATGAAATACTGGTTAGAAACAAGAAAAAAATAAATGTCAAGTTTAAATAGAGTTAAAAATACAGTGCAGAGACAGCAGCAACATAGATATCTAAATGTTGAATATATTCTTAGGAATTATCTGGTTATTCATCTCCATTTTTTAAAGGTTAGATCCAGAAATGTGCTTAAACCTGAAAGTTGAAGCTTAACTTTCTCTAGTTTGCTGCTATAAAAAATAACAAGCCATGGCAGGCCAGGCACTTATAGAGTCCCTGTTATTACTTGTCATCTACTAATAACTGTAAAGCAACAAAACCCACTGGAAGTGTTTAGTTTAAACTTTTCTCTCTAGAAGGAAAACTTTCTGGGAATCATTTTCTTCTAGAAATATTGAGCATACTGTGTGATATTCTACACAATTTGGGATGTCAGAACAACAGTAGTTCATTTATTTTTTCTGCTAAGCCAAAGCTAGGTTTCAAAAGGTGACAAGCCAGCCCAGCTCAGTTCAGTTCAGTTCAGTTCAGTTCAGTCGCTCAGTCGTGTCTGATTCTTTGTGACCCCATGGACTGCAGCATGCCAGGCCTCTCTGTCCATCACCAACTCCAGGAGTTTATTCAAACTTATGTCCGTTGATTAGGTGATGCCATCCAACCATCTCATCCTCTGTCGTCCCCTCTCCTCCTGCCTTCTATCTTTCATAGCATCAAGGTTTTTTCAAATCAGTCAGTGCTTCTCATCAGGTGGCCAGAGTAGTAGAATTTCAGCTTCAGCATCGGTGGTTCCTTCCAATGAATATTCAGGACTGATTTCCTGTAGAATGGACTTGTTGGTTCTCCTTGCTGTCCAAGAGACTCTCAAGAGTCTTCTCCAACGCCACAGTTCAAAAAGCATCAATTCTTTGGCACTCAGCTTTCTTTATAGTCCAACTCTCACATCCATACACGACTCCTGGAAAAGCCACAGCTTGACTAGATGGACCTTTGTTAGCAAAGTAATGTCTCTGTTTTTAATATGCTGTCTAGGTTGGTCATAACTTATCTTCCAAGGAGCAAACGTCTTTTAATTTCATGGCTTCAGTCACCATCTGCAGTGCTTTTGGAGCCCCCAGAAATAACGTCTGTCACTGTTTCCCCATCTGTTTGCCATGAAATGATGAGAACAGATGCCATGGTCTTAGTTTTCTGAATGTTGAGCTTTAAGCCGACTTTTCACTCTCCTCTTTCACTTTCATCAAGAGGCTCTTTAGTTCTTCTTTGCTTTCTCCCATAAGGGTGGTGTCATCTGCATATCTGAGGTTATTGATATTTCTCCCACCAATCTTGATTCCATCTTGTGCTTCATTCAGCTCAGTGTTTCTCATGATGTACTATGCATACGAGTTAAATAAGCAAGGTAACAATATACAGCCTTGACGTACTCCTTTCCCTATTTGGAACTAGTTTGTTGTTTCATGTCCAGTTCTATCTGTTGCTTCCTGACCTGCATACAGATTTCTCAGGAGATAGGTCAGGTGGTCTGGTATTCCCATCTCTTTAAGAATTTTCCACAGTTTATTGTGATGCATACAGTCAAAGGCTTTGTCAAAGTCAATAAAGCAGAAATAGATGTTTTTCTGAAACTCTCTTGATTTTTTGATGATCCAGTGGATGTTGGCAATTTGACCTCTGGTTTCTCTGCCTTTTCTAAATCCATCTTGAACATCTGGAAGTTCACGGTTCATGTACTGTTGAAGCCTGGCTTGGAGAATTTTGAGCATTACTTTATTAGTGTGTGAGATGAGTGCAATTGTGTGGTAGTTTGAGCATTCCTTGGCATTGTCTTTCTTTGGGATTGGAATGAAAACTGACCTGCTCCAGTCCTATGGCCACTGCTGAGCTTTCCAAATTTGCTGGCATACTGAGGGCAACACTTTCACATCATCTTTAGGATTTGAAATAGCTCAACTGTAATTCTATCACCTCTGTTAGCTTTGTTCGTAGTGATGATTCCTAAGGGCCACTTGACTTCACTCACACTCCAGGATGTCCCCAGTGTCTCCCTTTTCAGATTTCTTAAATTTCAGGGAGCAGCTCTATTTAAGCCATATATATATATATATATATATTTTTTTTTTTTTTCCCCATGAGTGAACACCTGAAAATAGAGTGACATTCTGAAATTTACCTCTTTCTTCTCCTTGTTCTTCTTTTTTTTTCTTTTTGCGTCAAGTACATATTTCTCTTTGCATCTTCAAGTGTTGAAGAATCAGGTCTAGAGTTTGTGGATGGCTGATTATTTCTGTTTAAATCAGACTGCAATATAAAAAATTTCATTTATTACTGCTGTGTATATTAATACCAGATGAAGTATATTATATTCAGTGTATTTTAATTAGGTTTTTTAATAGGAAGTAACAAGGGAAATTTCCTAATGACGAAACAGCAACTTTTATAGGAAATTTGCCACAGCTCGTTCATTCCTTCACCAAACTATTTGGTTTTATACACACGTGCATGGTTTGTGAGGACCAAGAAATGAAGAACTAGCCTTCCCAGCCGTAGAGGATGTAGCACAGGCCACCTGGGTCATTAGCAAGCAGATTTGGAGACTGTGAACATTCTTTGACTGATTGATCCAGGTCCATTCTTTGGCTGATTGATCCAGATGTCATCATGGAAAAGATGACATCTTGGTTTTTCTGCCCATTGAGTATGACTGAAAATCTGGAATTAAATTGCTAGTACTAGGCCTGGTAGGAAAAAAAAATCACAATGCCAAATCTATATTTTTTATCTCTTTTTTCTCTTATTTAGTGTATCTAGAATTTAATTAATTTTATTAATCTTATCAAAGAAACAACATTCATTTGTTTTATCTATTGTTCCTAAGATTTTATTTTTAGATTTCTACTATTATTATTATTTATTATTGTAATAATTAGTAGTAATATTAATTGCTACTTCCTTCCTTCTGGCACTCTGTGCTTAGTTATTTTCCTTTTTCTAGCTTCTTAAGGTAAAAGTTTCATAATTGAGTTTAAATGTGTTCCTCAACACAGTAATTTAAAGCTATACTCTTTCACCTAAGCATGGTTTTACTGTATCTCATAAGATTTGAAACATTTTTATTATCATTTTCTGATTATCTTCATGATTTCTTTACTTGGGCTTTGGGTCTTTTAATTTTACATGAGTCATTTAGGATGGTGTGAGTGTGATTAATTTCTGAAATATTGAGGAGATTACAGAAATCTTGATGTTGTTTCATATCTTTAAAAATCATTGGTATTTGTTTTTATATTCCAATATATGGTTTGCTTTGTCAATGTTTAATGTTACCTTGACAAAGATGGTGCATTCTTTAGTTCTTGGATGTCATATTCAATAAATATCAGGTCAAGGTGTTTTTTATAGTTAAAATTCATACATTATTGAGATAGGGATATTAAAGTCTTCACTTATGACTTGAATGTGTCTGTTTTTATTAAAGCTCTCATTAGTCTTGGCTATGTGTAGTTTGAAACCATTATTAAGTATAGTTTTGTATTTAGACTCTTTTCATCTCCTGATAAATTCACAATTTAATCATTAGGAAATTACCTATTTATACCCTATAATACTCTTTGTATCTGCTGTTAATGCGCTTATGCTTTCTGTTTGTATAGTATATGTATTTTTATTTACTTTTAACTTACCCATGTTTTTGCGTTTTAAATGTACCTCTTATAGAGAACAGAAAGATGAGTTATTTTTCTTTTAATCTGGTCTAAAAACCTATGCACTTAGTCCATTTAAACTTAAATTTATTTATATGGCATGTGTGAGTTTATCATTTTGCTAAAATTTTCACTACTTTTCATTTACTTTCATCACTCCTTTTTTCCTTTTCCTGTATTCTACCTCTCTTTTTAAATGACTTCTATCATTAAAATATATATACATACATTTAAATATGTATATTAAATGTACACACTGAGATAAATGGTATCATCCAGTTGATTTTAAAAGTTCTCACC
>SRVM01011106.1:0-20877 GCA_007570785.1 Antilocapra americana | reverse complement strand
TGAGAAATCAGAAAGAGAAATTAAGGAAACAATTCCATTCACCATCGAAACAAAAAGAATAAAATACTTAGGAGTAGTTCTACCTAAAGAAACAAAAGACTTGTATATATAAAACTATAAAACACTGATGAAAGAAATCAAAGAGGACACAAACAGATGGAGAAATGTGCCATGTTCGTGGACTGGAAGAATCAATATAGTGAAAATGAGTATACTACCCAAAGCAATCTATAGATTCAATGCAATTCCTATCAAGCTACCAGAGGTCTTTTTCAGAGAATTAGAACAAATAATTTCACAATTTGTATGGAAATACAAAAAACCTCGTATAGCCAAAGCAATCTTGAGAAAGAAGAATGGAAATGGAAGAATCAACCTACCTGACTTTAGGCTATACTACAAATCCACAGTCATTAAGACAGTATGGTACTGGCACAAAGACAGAAATATAGATCAATGGAACAGAATAGAAAGCCCAGAGATAAATCCACACATCTATGGACACTTTATCTTTGACAAAGGAGCCAAGAATATACAATGGAGAAAAGACAACCTCTTTAACAACTGGTGCTTGGAAAACTGGACAGCCACTTGTAAAAGAATGAAACTAGAACACTTTCTAACACCATACACAAAGATAAACTCAAAATGGATCAAAGATCTAAGCATAAGACCAGAAACTATAAAACTCCTAGAGGATAACGTAGGCAAAACACTCTCTGACATAAACCAAAGTGGGATACTCCATGACCCACCTCCCAGAATATTGGAAATAAAAGCACGAATAAACAGATGGGACCTAATTAAAATTAAAAGCTTCTGCACAGCAAAGGAAACTATAAGCAAGGTGAAAAGACAGCCTTCAGAATGGGAGAAAATACTAGCCAATGAAGCAACGGACAAACAATTAATCTCAAAAATATACAAGCAACTCCTGCAGCTCCATTCTAGAAAAATAAACAACCCAATTAAAAAGTGGGCCAAAGAACTTAACAGACATTTCTCCAAAGAAGACATAAAAATGGCTAACAAACACATGAAAAGATGCTCAACATCACTCATTATCAGAGAAATGCAAATCAAAACCACAATGAGGTACCACTTTACACCAGTCAGAATGGCTGCCATCCAAAAATCTACAAGCAATAAATGCTGGAGAGGATGTGGAGAAAAGGGAACTCTCTTACACCGTTGGTGGGAATGCAAGCTAGTACAGCCACTATGGAAAACAGTGTGGAGGTTCCTTAAAAAACTGCAAATAGACCTGCCATATGACCCAGCAATCCCACTGCTGGGCATATACACCGAGGAAACCAGAATTGAAAGAGCCACGTGTACCCCAATGTTCATCGCTGCATTGTTTACAATAGCCAGGACATGGAAGCAACCCAGATGCCCATCAACTGATGAATGGATAAGAAAGCTGTGGTACATATACACAATGGAATATTGCTCAGCATTAAAAAAAAATTCATTTGAATCAGTTCTACTCAGGTGGACGGAACTGGAGCCCATTATCCAGAGTGAAGTAAGCCAGAAGGAAAAACAACAATACAGTATATTAACGCATATATATAGAATTTAGAAAGACGGTAACGAGAACCCAGCATGCGAGACAGCAAAAGGAACTCGTGGACTCTGTGGATGAGGGTTAAGGGTGGGATGATATGGGAGAATGGCATTGAAACATGTAATTATCATATGTGAAATCAATCGCCAGCCCAGGATTGATGCTCGGGGCTGGTGCATCGAGATTTCCCTGGGGGAGGGAGGAGGGAGGGAGGAGGGAGGGGGTTCTGGAGGGGGAGCATATGTAAACCCATGGTGATGTAATTGTATGGCAAAACTAATAAAAAAAAAAAGAAAGGGAAAAAGCTACAATGAAGATTACTCTATCTAGCAAGAACCTAATCTAGATTCAAAGGAGAAATGAAAAACTTTACAGATAAGCAAAAGTTAATAGAATTTACCACCACCAAACTAGCTCTACAACAAATGCTAACGGAACTTCTCTAGACAAGAAGTACAAGAGAAAGAAAATACCTACAAAATCAAACCCAAATCAATAAAATAATTGGTAACAAGGTCATACGTATAAATAATTACCTTAAATGTAAACTGATTGCGTTCTCCAACCAAAGATACAGACTGGCTGCATAGATAAAAAAACAAGACCTTTATATATGTTGTCTACATTTCAGACCTAAAGACTCATGCAGACTGAATGTGAGGGACTAGAAAAAGACATTCCACACAGATGGAAATCAAAAGAAAGTGGGAGTAGCAATATTCATATCAGGTAAAATAGCCTTTAAAATCAAGACCATTATAAAAGACAATGAATCAAGGGATCAATGATCAAGAAGGGATCAATCCAAGAAGAAGATAAAGCAATTATAAATATATATGCACCTCATATAGGAGCACCACAATACAGATGGCAAATACTAACAGTTATACAAGGGGAAATTGACAGCAGCACAGTAATCGTGGGGGACTTGAACACCTCACTCACACCAAGGGACAGAGGGAAATTTATAGCAATACAAGCCTACTTCAAGAAACAAGAGAAACATCAAATAAACAACCTAACCTTACACTTGAAGCCTAGAAAAAGAATTTAAAAAAACCCTAAACTAGGAGAAGGAAAGAAATCATAAAGTTCAGAGCAGAAATAAATGAAAAAGAAATGAAGGAAACAATAGCAAAGATCAATAAAACTAAAAACTGGTTCCAAAATTGCCAAACCATTAGCCAGATTCATCAAGAAAAAAGGGAGAAGACTTGAATCAATAATATTAGAAATGAAAAAGAATTTACAACAGACAACACAAAAATATAAAGAATCATAAGAGACTACTATGAGCAACTACATGCCAATAAGATGGACAACCTCAAAAAAATAGACAAATTCTTAAAAAGTATAACTTTCCAAGGCCAAAACAAGAAGTAGAAAATATAAACCAACCAATCACAAGCCCTGAAACTGAAATTGTAATTAAAAAAATCTTCCAATAGAAAAAAATCCCAAGGCCAAATGGCTTCACAGGCAAATTCTATCAAAAATTTAGAGAAGATCTAACACCTGTCCTGCATAAACTTCCAAAAAATTTCAGGGAGGAGGGAGGTGGGAAACTGCCAAACTCATTTTATGAGGCCACCATCACCCTGATACCCAAATGGGACAAAGATATCACACACACAAAAAAGAAAATTACAGGCCAATATCACTGATGAACACAGATGCAAAAACCCTAAACAAAGTTCTAGCAAACAGAATCCAACAACACATTAAAAGAATCATACACCATGATCAAGTGAGGTTTATCCCAGGTATGCAAGGATTCTTCAGTATATGTAAATCAATTAATGTGATATACCATATTTACAAACTAGAGATAAAAGTATATGCTCATCTAAGTAGATGCAGAGAAAGCTTTTGACAAAATTCAATACCAATTTATGATAAAAGTTCTCCAGAAAATTGGCATAGACAGAATCTACTTTTAGGCCACATAGACAAACCCACAGCAAGCATTATTCTCAATAGCAAAAAACTGAAAGTATTTTCTCTAAGAACAGGAACAAAAGAAGGGTGTCCACTTTTACCACTATATTCAATGTAGTTTTGGAAGTCCTAGTCACAGGCAGTCAGAGAAGAAAAAGAAATAAATGGAATCAGATTGGTAAAAAAGAAGTTAAGTTCTCACAGTTTGCAGATGACCTGATACTACACATGGAAAACCCTAAAAATGCCACCCCAAACCTACTAAAGCTAATTAATGAATTTAGTAAAGTAACAGGACATAAAATTAATAAACAGAATTCCCTTGCATTCTTATACACTAACAATGAAAAATCAGAAAGAGAAATTAAGGAAACAATTCCATTCACCATTGCAACAAAAAGAGTAGAATACGTAGGAATAAATCTACCTGCTGCTGCTGATGCTGCTAAGTCGCTTCAGTCGTGTTCGACTCTGTGGGACCCCATAGATGGTAGCCCACCAGGCTCCTCCGCCCCTGGGATTCTCCAGGCAAGAACACCAGAGTGGGTTGCCATTTCCTTCTCCAATTAAACCTACCTAAACAGACAAAAGATCTGTATGCCAGAAACTATGAGACACCGATGGAAGAAATCAAAGATGACACAAACACATAGAGAGATATACTATATTCTTGGACTGGAAGGGTCAATATTGTGAAAATGACTACATTACCCAATGCAATCTACAGATTCAGTATAATCCCTATCAAGCTACCAACAGTATGTATCACAGAACTGAACAAAAAAAATTCACAATTTGTATGGAAGTGCAAAAGACTTCAAATAGTCAAAGCAATCTTGAGAAAGAAAAATGGAGACAAAGAAATCAACCCCCTGATTTCAAATTATACTACATAGCTACAGTCATCCAGACAGTATAGTACTGGCACACACACACAAAAAGAAATATAGACCAATGGAACAAGTTAGAAAGCCCAGAATAAACCCACACAACTATGGGCAACTTATCTTTGACAAAGGAGACAAAAATATGCAACGGAGAAAAGACAGCCTCTTCAGCAAGATGTGCTGGGAAAACTGGATAGCTCTGTGTAAATGAAATTCGATTTCATACTCTGTAAGAATGAAATTAGAACACTTCCTAACACCATACACAAAAATAAACCCAAATGGACTGAAGCCTTAATTGTAAGGCCAGAAACTGTAAAGCTCTTAGAGCAAAACATAGGAAGTACACTCTTTGACGTAAATCACAGCAAGATTCTCTCTGACCCACTTCCTAGATTAATGGAAATAAAAATAAACAAATGAGACCTAATAAAATTTAAAAGCTTTGGCACAGCAAAGAAAACTGTAAACAAGATGAGAAGACGACCCTCAGAATGGGAGGAAATAATTGCCAATGAAGCAACCGACAAAGAGCTAATCTCCAAAATGTATAAGCAGCTCAATATCAGAAAAACAACCAACAATGAGCAGAAGACCTAAACAGACATTTCTCCAAAGAAGACATACAGATGGCCAATAAATACAAGAAAATATTCTCAACATTTCTCAATATTAGAGAAAAGTAAATCAAAACTACAGTGAAGTATCACCTCACAAACATCAGAATGGTCATCGTCAAAAAATCTACAAAGAATAAATGCTGCTGAGGGCGTGGAGAAAGGCAAACCCTCTTAAACTGTTGGTGGGAATGTAAACTGTTACAGCCACTATGGGAAACAGTATGGAGATTCCTTTAAAAACCAGGAATAAAGCTTGCTTACTACCCAGCAATCCCACTACTGGGGCATATATCCCGAGAAAGCCACAATTCTAAAATACACGTGCACCCCAGGGTTCACTGCAGCACTGTTTACAGTAGCTGAGACATGGAAGCCACCTGGATATTCACTGACAGGCCAATGAATAAAGAAGTTGTGGTACATTTATCAGTGGTCTGTTAATCAGCAGTGAAAAGGAACAAATTTGAGTCAGTGAGGTAGCTGAACTTAGAGCCTGTTATACCAGAGTGATGTAGGTCAGAAAGAGAAAAACAAATATGGTATAATAACTCATATATATAGAATCTAGGAAAATGGTACTGATGAACCTAGTAGAGAACAGACTTGTGGACTTGGTGGGGGAAGGTAAGGGTGGGATGAACTGAGAAAGAAGCATTAACATATACACACTAACATGTGTAAAACAGATAGTGGGAAGCTGCCAAATAACACAGGGACCCCGACCTGGAGCTCTGTGATGACCTAGAGGGGTCGGATGGGGGAAGGGAAGGAGGCTTAGGAGGGAATATATATATATTATATGTACATATATAATATACATATAATTATCATTGATTTGTGTTGTTGTATGGCAGAAACTAACACAAAATTGTAATTTTCTACCGATTAAAAAGTAAAATTTCAAAAATAAAAAAATAGTATATTTTAAAGGAATGTATATTTCCTTATCCAATAACTTTATGTTGCCTAAATTGCTGAATCCTCCCTGTGTATGATATTATGAACAAATACTGCATATCTTAGTTCATCCCTATATTTGTGTGACTTTCCTGGTGGCTCAGTGGTAAAGAATCTGCCTGCTACACGAGTTCGATGCCTGGGTCAGGAAAAACACTTGGAGGAGGAAATGGTAACCCATTTCAGTATTCTTGCTTGTGAGATCCCATGGACTGTGGAACCTGGTGGGCTACAGTCCATGGGGTCCCAAAAGAGTTGGACATGAGTTAGCGACTAAACAAACATATATTGTCTAATTTTGCTAGTCCTTAGTACTCTCGCATGGAAAACCCCATGGACAGAGGAGCCTGGTAGGCTGCAGTCCAAGGGGTCGCTAGGAGTCGGACACGACTGAACGACTTCACCTTCACTTTTCACTGTCATGCATTGGAGAAGGCAATGGCAACCCACTCCAGTGGTCTTGCCTGGAGAATCCCAGGGACGGGGGAGCCTGGTGGGCTGCAGTCTATGGGGTCGCACAGAGTCGGACACGACGGAAGCGACTTAGCAGCAGCAGCAGCAGCAGCAGAGGTTTTGAATGGTTCCTCTAAAATGTTAATTGCATAAAAAAGCACCTAAGGTTCTTGATAAAATTCTATTTTTTCAAAAGTCAAGCAGGCCTGTGAATTAATATTTTAACAAGCACGATCGTGTGATTCTGATACAAGTGCGAAGTGCTTCTGCTTGGAGAAATCCCACCTTGAGAAGCTCTTCAGGGCGCCTTGCATTTCTGAGCTGGTGTTTTGCTCCCTCTGGTGGTACAATGTGGAATTGTATGTTTCAGATTTCTCATTCTCACGGATAGATAACTTTATTTAGCAGTGCTGTAAGCCTACAGATACAAGTGCTGCATTAGTATTTATCTCCCTACGTACAAAAGAGACGTGAGAAGACCAGAAAGTGTAATGTATAAAATTTCACACTTTTAGAAATGTTTTACAGTGTTTTTCATTTGGAGAATCTTGAGGAAATCTGTAATAGAAGAGTACTGAAGAGGCGTTTGGTGGTAGCATTTTCCTGGGCCAGTGTTTATCCTTTGCTTGGGCTCTTTCTCTGTGAGTCTTTTAGGATTCAGACTCACGGTTTGTGATGCTCGTTTGAGTTTTTCATTTGCCAGTTTTTTGTGTTTGTTTTTTGCTTTTGCTAATGAGAAGGATATAATTGAAGGCAGAGTAAAATATAAAGAAAGCTGAGTGCCGAAGAATTGATGCTTTTGAGCTGTGGTGTTGGAGAAGACTCTTGAGAGTCCCTTGGACTGCAAGGAGATCCAACCAGTCCATCCTAAAGGAGATCAGTCCTGGGTGTTCATTGGAAGGATGTTGAAGCTGAAACTCCAATACTTTGGCCACATGATGCAAAGAACTGACTCATTGGAAAAGACCTTAATGCTGGGAAAGATTAAGGGTGGGAGGAGAAGGGGACAACAGAGGATGAGATGGTTGGATGACATCACTGTCTCCACGGACATGAGTTTGGGTAAACTCCGGGAGTTGGTGATGAACAGGGAGGCCTGGCATGCTGCGGTTCATGGGGTCACAAAGAGGTGGACATGACTGAGTGACTGAACTGAACTGAAAGAATTAGGGGTAGAAATTCCTTCTTTTCCTTCTTTCCTCCTTGCCTTCTGGTAGTCACTCAGCAGATGCCTATTAAGGCTTTGTAGCTGATGTAGTGATAATCAGGACACCATTTCTCTGAATGAGGTGGGAAATGCAGCCATCAAGGCCTGTAGTGAAAGCTCTAAGCCCAAGTTCAGGGCAGCTCAGCTGGAGGAGAGATTAACTGAAAGGCGGGGAAATCCTAACAGGGAAGAAGGCATCTAAACTGGAAACCCTTGAGAACAGCCACTCTAAGAGGTTTTGTGCAACAGAGTTTTTACATGACATACAATTGCATGTTCCTTTTGTGATTATTTTATTCATGCATTCAAAGGAGATTGTGTGTCAGGCAGTGTGTTAAGTGTGGGTATATAAAGTTCAAGAGGGCTTGTAACTGAATAAGATCCTATGGGGCCTTCCTAGAAAAAATGTCCCTCCCACCATGTCCTCTGCCTGCCTTTCATCTGTAGCTAAACTTTAGTCAAAGAATAAACTTAATCAGACAAATGAGAAAATGCAGAAAGAACAGTCAAGTATGACAAGACTAATAATATTAATAGTTTCACCGTTAAACAAAATCAAGGACCTTTAGCTCCTTCTCAAGGGCTCAGGTAATATTCTGAGCCGTGTCCTTTGAGCTGTTTTGCAGGTACTGAAACCCCCACAAGGTGGAAGAAATTAACTGCATGCTGCCCACAAGCATGTAGACATCAGAACATTCAGAACCAGGAGGTTGATGCTGTTGACTCCTGATTACCTCATCAACCAATCAGAAGAATGTCCTTGAGCTGATCACACAGCCCACAACTCCCCACCCTACCCTCAACCTGTTTTAAAAACCTTTGCCTGAAATCTTTTGGGAGTTTGGGCCTTTTAAGCACTAGCTGCCTGGACTCCGTTTGCTACCTGCAATAAACATTGTACTTTCCTTCACCATAACTTGGGTCAGTAGACTGGTTTTACTGTGTGGGGCAATTGGACCCAAGTTTGGTTCAGTAACAGGAAGTTTGGTCTCTGTCTACCTAGAGTTCCCATTGTGGTAGATAGAAACCAACTATATACGAAATAAATAAATGAGTTGTAAATTGAGGTAAGGCCTTTGAAGGAAATAAGCCAGAGGCTGAGGTAGAGAGTAACTTGGATGGGGGAGGTGAGACCCGCTCTGTGGAGGTGGCTCAAGAAGTGAAGTAAGCCAGAAGGAAAAACAAAAATGCAGTATACTAACGCATATATATGGAATTTAGAAAGATGAAAACGAGAACCCTGTATGCGAGACAGCAAAAGAAACGCAGATGTATAGAACAGTCTTTTGGACTCTATGGGAGAGGGCAAGGGTGGGATGATATGGGAGAATGGCATTGAAACATGTTAATTATCATATGTGAAATCAATCGCCAGCCCAGGTTTGATGCTCAGGGCTGGTGCACCAGGATGACCCAGGGGGAGGGAATAGGGAGGGAGGAGGGAGGGGGGTTCTGGAAGGGGAACACATGTATATCCATGGCAGATTCATGTCAATGTAGGGCAAAACCAACATGATAATGTAAAGAAAATTAAAAAAAAAAAAGAAGGCCTCCTGGAGGCAATACAAGCTGCCGTGTTGTGAGACCAGTGCTCACTGCTGGTGGTCCATGTGTGAACCATGGCAGTCCTCCCAGCTCTGTTAGGCAATCACCACCATCATGCCCATATGAATGGTGAAAAGACTGAGGTACAGAGACACTAAGTGACTTAACCTGTAGTTTGTTAAGTGGCAGAGATCAGATGAAAACCTACATTTCAGGCTCAGAGGCTGCTATCTTCACTACTCTGACAGGCATCTCCTGCCAAGGTGGGGGTGGGAAAGTGCTCATGAGAAAAGGGGTCCTCATCCTCCCAGAAGTGGGGAGGCTGCACAACACCCTACCCTAGGAGTGTGGGCTCCTTTCAGACCCATGGTAACATAGACACAGGCATTGAGTGAGCGGAAAGAACAGAATGTGTTAGTTACCCTAGCACGATAGAATCGCTGATGAGAAAGGTTATTTTCTGGTGTAACATGTTGATTTCACAGTTGACGAACCTGAGCTCAGAGAAGGTAAATTATTAATTGCTTAACTAGTTATTTACTGACTTAGGGATTAAAACATATGTGTTTTTCCTTGATCTCACATGCGTATAACTGGTTTCTACTCAATGCCGACAAATGTAGCTTATGTGTTGCTTTCCCACCAACCACAGGGCACTGGAGTACATGGTCACAGGCCCTGCACATTCTTGACTTCTTACTCCTTTAATTTGGGATGGTTTTCTTTGAGGGCAACCATTCCCATTTCATGACACATCATAAAATGGGTTCCTTCTGAGAATTTCCCGTCTCTCCTCTTCTGTGGAAATGGAAAGAAACAGAAGACGGGGCCAATTGTTAAAACAACATTTCGTGTGACTCCCCCCCCCCCCATCTTCACTTTTGCTGGCAGGAATTACAATTCCCTGATGATAAGAGGTGGCCTGGAGTGACCAGCGCTCAGGGTGCCAAGCGCTGCTGCACATCTTGGAAGAGGTACAGGCTTGAGCAGCAGATGGGAGGAGGCTGACCTAGGCAAGCGTCTGCTTCTGCAACAGCCAGAGTCCCCGAGGGTCTCTCAAGTACTGTTCAGGAAGCTAAGCAAGTTCAAGGATTCTTACCATGGCCCTTCTGTCCAGTGAAAAATATCAAGTTGTCTTGGACTGCGGAGTGGTTGTTTGCCAGTTGAAACTTTAAGTGGAACTCGTAATCAGAGCTGATGTCTGGGACCCACGAGTATGCCAGGAATGAGGTGTATCCAAAGGCATCCATCCCACTGAACCTGGGCTGAGTGATGTGAACAGCTGTGGAAAGCCACAGTGAACGGTTACAACAAACTTGTACCTAGATTTGCAAGAGGAGAGGTGTGTTTCTCTGATGCAGCTTGCCTATAGTCTGTTTACTGTCACATTAATTATACTGAAGTGCCCTTCAGCACTGAGCAACTCAGGCTCCATAGGGAAGTCAAATCCAGAACAAAGAAACCGTGGTATTTTTTGAGATCCTATACATAATCCTTTCACTCACATGGAATCAAGATTGCTGGGAGAAATATCAGTAACCCTAGATATGCAAATGACACCACCCTTATGGCAGAAGGTGAAGAACTAAAGAACCTCTTGATGAAAGTGTAAGAGGAGAGTGAAAAAGTTGGCTTAAAGCTCAACATTCAGAAAACTTAGATCATGGCATCTGGTCCTATCACTTCATGGCAAATAGATGGGGAAACAGTGGAAACAGTGACTGACTTTATTTTTTGGGGGCTCCAAAATCACTACAGATGGTGATTGCAGCCATGAAATTAAAAGACGCTTACTCCTTGGAAGGAAACTTATGACCAACCTAGACAGTATATTAAAAAAGCAGAGACGTTACTTTACCAACAAAGGTCCGTCAAGTCAAGGCTATAATACATATATATATTATATATTATGATTATAATTATTTATATAAACACATAATATTATAATATTAATTATATAATTGCATATTTATACACACAATTTTATAAAATTATAATTATATATTATATATAACATAACTATAATATGTATGCTATATATTATAATATATTAATTAATTGCATATAATAATGTACATTATTATATAATATATATTGTATGATTAATATATTATATATATATATATATGTATTTTTCCTTTCAAAAACCTTCTCTAATTAGTCCCTTTCCTTCTCCATCTGAATTGCTGAAATTTTATGCACAGGAGTGGCCAAGATGAGCTGGTGGGATGCAGGAAGAAGACATGTTTCAAGCTCAGAAGACAGATCCACCTTCCTTTCCTGCCGCCATGAGACGCAGGCTGTCAGCAGAGTGATAAAGCCTCAGCTCAGCCTGGTTCTGGATTTCCTCACTTCCTGTGGGAACTCAGTCAAGCTAACTTCTCTGTTCCAGTTTCTTCATCTGTAAAATGAGGACAGTAATTACCTAAACTTTTTGTAAAGGATATGAAAAGCATGTGGCTGCAGGAAACACATCTGAGCAAAGCGTGCATCGTAAGTGGGCAGAGTCTGCACCAGCCCTGCAGCCCTACTGTGTTTTCGCAATCTCTAAGGTGACTAGTTTATGCCTTTTCTTTCCTCCTCTAACATCTGATATTCATCTCTATCTCAGTTAATGATCTTGCTTGTTATTTCACTGACAAAAATAAGTCCTAAGAACAGAGAAGTACCACCCTTTCATCACGGAACCTTCCTGCCCTCCACGCTCTCATTTGATTTCCCTGTTCTGTTTCTCCTTTGTTCACCAGGCTAATTCTATCTTGGTGTTGGAACCACCATTCCCTGAGTCAAGGACCTCACTCTGGCAATTCTTTTCTGTCTCCTAGAAACCCCTCTTTCCCCTTCAACATCAGACATGCCACATGTCTCCAGCTGACACACTGCTTTCCTCAACCCCATGTTCTCTTCAGCTGCCCCGTCTCTGTTCCTCTCTGCTCATGGCAAGACTTTTCTAAATAGTATCTCTATGATTCTTCGAACTTTATACCACCCACTCATTCTAGATTTCATTCCAGCCAGATTATGTTTTCTATCTTTCCTTTGAAACCTCTTCTAGTCTTAGGTTGCCTGTGACCACCATCTTTCTAATTTCAATTTAAATTCTTTGTTTCTGTCTTATTCTATGCCTCAGAAGCAGTTGACATAGTTGATAATTTCTTTTCTCTTGAAATGCCTGCTTTGCCTGAGTTCCTCTGGTGTTCTTTCCACCATAAACTACTCCTCTTTGTCTTCCCACAGCCTCCATCCTCTCTGATGGCTCCTAAGTCAAGGTTTCCATTTTTGTCTTTTTCCCAGAGCTCCAGATTCATATATACAACTACCTACTAGATACCTGTTATACATTTTCATGTCCAACAAGAATCTCAAATTGAACATATACAAGGCAGAACTCTTTATTCTCATGCTTTTATAACCCATCCCTACCAACCAGATCTCTTCCTCACTCTTTTCTTCCCTGTCTTTGTTCAGAAAAATAACACTGGTCATCATTCTTAAATTGTTTCTGTCTTTGCCACCTCAATCAGTCAATTGTGAAGTTTTGTTAGCTTCATCTTCAAAATGTATCCTGAACCTCACTGCTTCTCACCACCTCCGTTAATGCCATCATAGTTCAATGTATTGTTCTCTCAAGCTTGGACAACTGTATTTCTGTGTTTGCTTACCCAGTCTCCTTTGCCACCTTAGTCCCCTTACAGACTATTTTCCATATCCAGCTGGTGCAGCCTTTTAAATATTAGTTGCATATTAAAAGTCCTCCAGTGTTTTCACTTGAATTAAAGAAAGTTCCATAGCATAGCCTAAAACCCCTACTCTCCAAATATATTTTATACCCATTTGTTCTGGCTCACTGTGCTCCAACCATGCTAACCTCTTTGTGTTTCCCAAACCACATGTGCTCAGAGTTCTGCTGCTCTGGTTTTCAATACCCAAAGCATAAGCTCCCCTGAGCGTGCATGGCCACTCCCTTACTTCTTTCAAGACTCTGCTCAGAAAGCCTTTGACAAAATTCAACATCCATTTATGATAAAAACCCTCCAAAAAGTAGGAATAGAAGGAACATACCTCAACATAATAAAAGCTATATATGACAAACCCACAGCAAACATTATCCTCAATGGTGAAAAACTGGAAGCATTCCCCCCTGAAATCAGGGACAAGACAAGGGTGCCCACTCTCACCACTACTATTCAACATAGTTTTGGAAGTTTTGGCCACAGCAATCAGAGCAGATAAAGAAATCAAAGGAATCCAGATTGGAAAAGAAGAAGTAAAACTCTCTCTGTTTGCTGATGACATGATCCTCTATATTGAAAACCCTAAAGACTCTACGAGAAAATTACTAGAGCTAATCAGTGAATATAGCAAAGTTTCAGGATACAAAATCAACACACAGAAATCCCTGGCATTCCTATACACTAACAGTGAGAAATCAGAAAGAGAAATTAAGGAAACAATTCCATTCACCATCGAAACAAAAAGAATAAAATACTTAGGAGTAGTTCTACCTAAAGAAACAAAAGACTTGTATATATAAAACTATAAAACACTGATGAAAGAAATCAAAGAGGACACAAACAGATGGAGAAATGTGCCATGTTCGTGGACTGGAAGAATCAATATAGTGAAAATGAGTATACTACCCAAAGCAATCTATAGATTCAATGCAATTCCTATCAAGCTACCAGAGGTCTTTTTCAGAGAATTAGAACAAATAATTTCACAATTTGTATGGAAATACAAAAAACCTCGTATAGCCAAAGCAATCTTGAGAAAGAAGAATGGAAATGGAAGAATCAACCTACCTGACTTTAGGCTATACTACAAATCCACAGTCATTAAGACAGTATGGTACTGGCACAAAGACAGAAATATAGATCAATGGAACAGAATAGAAAGCCCAGAGATAAATCCACACATCTATGGACACTTTATCTTTGACAAAGGAGCCAAGAATATACAATGGAGAAAAGACAACCTCTTTAACAACTGGTGCTTGGAAAACTGGACAGCCACTTGTAAAAGAATGAAACTAGAACACTTTCTAACACCATACACAAAGATAAACTCAAAATGGATCAAAGATCTAAGCATAAGACCAGAAACTATAAAACTCCTAGAGGATAACGTAGGCAAAACACTCTCTGACATAAACCAAAGTGGGATACTCCATGACCCACCTCCCAGAATATTGGAAATAAAAGCACGAATAAACAGATGGGACCTAATTAAAATTAAAAGCTTCTGCACAGCAAAGGAAACTATAAGCAAGGTGAAAAGACAGCCTTCAGAATGGGAGAAAATACTAGCCAATGAAGCAACGGACAAACAATTAATCTCAAAAATATACAAGCAACTCCTGCAGCTCCATTCTAGAAAAATAAACAACCCAATTAAAAAGTGGGCCAAAGAACTTAACAGACATTTCTCCAAAGAAGACATAAAAATGGCTAACAAACACATGAAAAGATGCTCAACATCACTCATTATCAGAGAAATGCAAATCAAAACCACAATGAGGTACCACTTTACACCAGTCAGAATGGCTGCCATCCAAAAATCTACAAGCAATAAATGCTGGAGAGGATGTGGAGAAAAGGGAACTCTCTTACACCGTTGGTGGGAATGCAAGCTAGTACAGCCACTATGGAAAACAGTGTGGAGGTTCCTTAAAAAACTGCAAATAGACCTGCCATATGACCCAGCAATCCCACTGCTGGGCATATACACCGAGGAAACCAGAATTGAAAGAGCCACGTGTACCCCAATGTTCATCGCTGCATTGTTTACAATAGCCAGGACATGGAAGCAACCCAGATGCCCATCAACTGATGAATGGATAAGAAAGCTGTGGTACATATACACAATGGAATATTGCTCAGCATTAAAAAAAAATTCATTTGAATCAGTTCTACTCAGGTGGACGGAACTGGAGCCCATTATCCAGAGTGAAGTAAGCCAGAAGGAAAAACAACAATACAGTATATTAACGCATATATATAGAATTTAGAAAGACGGTAACGAGAACCCAGCATGCGAGACAGCAAAAGGAACTCGTGGACTCTGTGGATGAGGGTTAAGGGTGGGATGATATGGGAGAATGGCATTGAAACATGTAATTATCATATGTGAAATCAATCGCCAGCCCAGGATTGATGCTCGGGGCTGGTGCATCGAGATTTCCCTGGGGGAGGGAGGAGGGAGGGAGGAGGGAGGGGGTTCTGGAGGGGGAGCATATGTAAACCCATGGTGATGTAATTGTATGGCAAAACTAATAAAAAAAAAAAGAAAGGGAAAAAGCTACAATGAAGATTACTCTATCTAGCAAGAACCTAATCTAGATTCAAAGGAGAAATGAAAAACTTTACAGATAAGCAAAAGTTAATAGAATTTACCACCACCAAACTAGCTCTACAACAAATGCTAACGGAACTTCTCTAGACAAGAAGTACAAGAGAAAGAAAATACCTACAAAATCAAACCCAAATCAATAAAATAATTGGTAACAAGGTCATACGTATAAATAATTACCTTAAATGTAAACTGATTGCGTTCTCCAACCAAAGATACAGACTGGCTGCATAGATAAAAAAACAAGACCTTTATATATGTTGTCTACATTTCAGACCTAAAGACTCATGCAGACTGAATGTGAGGGACTAGAAAAAGACATTCCACACAGATGGAAATCAAAAGAAAGTGGGAGTAGCAATATTCATATCAGGTAAAATAGCCTTTAAAATCAAGACCATTATAAAAGACAATGAATCAAGGGATCAATGATCAAGAAGGGATCAATCCAAGAAGAAGATAAAGCAATTATAAATATATATGCACCTCATATAGGAGCACCACAATACAGATGGCAAATACTAACAGTTATACAAGGGGAAATTGACAGCAGCACAGTAATCGTGGGGGACTTGAACACCTCACTCACACCAAGGGACAGAGGGAAATTTATAGCAATACAAGCCTACTTCAAGAAACAAGAGAAACATCAAATAAACAACCTAACCTTACACTTGAAGCCTAGAAAAAGAATTTAAAAAAACCCTAAACTAGGAGAAGGAAAGAAATCATAAAGTTCAGAGCAGAAATAAATGAAAAAGAAATGAAGGAAACAATAGCAAAGATCAATAAAACTAAAAACTGGTTCCAAAATTGCCAAACCATTAGCCAGATTCATCAAGAAAAAAGGGAGAAGACTTGAATCAATAATATTAGAAATGAAAAAGAATTTACAACAGACAACACAAAAATATAAAGAATCATAAGAGACTACTATGAGCAACTACATGCCAATAAGATGGACAACCTCAAAAAAATAGACAAATTCTTAAAAAGTATAACTTTCCAAGGCCAAAACAAGAAGTAGAAAATATAAACCAACCAATCACAAGCCCTGAAACTGAAATTGTAATTAAAAAAATCTTCCAATAGAAAAAAATCCCAAGGCCAAATGGCTTCACAGGCAAATTCTATCAAAAATTTAGAGAAGATCTAACACCTGTCCTGCATAAACTTCCAAAAAATTTCAGGGAGGAGGGAGGTGGGAAACTGCCAAACTCATTTTATGAGGCCACCATCACCCTGATACCCAAATGGGACAAAGATATCACACACACAAAAAAGAAAATTACAGGCCAATATCACTGATGAACACAGATGCAAAAACCCTAAACAAAGTTCTAGCAAACAGAATCCAACAACACATTAAAAGAATCATACACCATGATCAAGTGAGGTTTATCCCAGGTATGCAAGGATTCTTCAGTATATGTAAATCAATTAATGTGATATACCATATTTACAAACTAGAGATAAAAGTATATGCTCATCTAAGTAGATGCAGAGAAAGCTTTTGACAAAATTCAATACCAATTTATGATAAAAGTTCTCCAGAAAATTGGCATAGACAGAATCTACTTTTAGGCCACATAGACAAACCCACAGCAAGCATTATTCTCAATAGCAAAAAACTGAAAGTATTTTCTCTAAGAACAGGAACAAAAGAAGGGTGTCCACTTTTACCACTATATTCAATGTAGTTTTGGAAGTCCTAGTCACAGGCAGTCAGAGAAGAAAAAGAAATAAATGGAATCAGATTGGTAAAAAAGAAGTTAAGTTCTCACAGTTTGCAGATGACCTGATACTACACATGGAAAACCCTAAAAATGCCACCCCAAACCTACTAAAGCTAATTAATGAATTTAGTAAAGTAACAGGACATAAAATTAATAAACAGAATTCCCTTGCATTCTTATACACTAACAATGAAAAATCAGAAAGAGAAATTAAGGAAACAATTCCATTCACCATTGCAACAAAAAGAGTAGAATACGTAGGAATAAATCTACCTGCTGCTGCTGATGCTGCTAAGTCGCTTCAGTCGTGTTCGACTCTGTGGGACCCCATAGATGGTAGCCCACCAGGCTCCTCCGCCCCTGGGATTCTCCAGGCAAGAACACCAGAGTGGGTTGCCATTTCCTTCTCCAATTAAACCTACCTAAACAGACAAAAGATCTGTATGCCAGAAACTATGAGACACCGATGGAAGAAATCAAAGATGACACAAACACATAGAGAGATATACTATATTCTTGGACTGGAAGGGTCAATATTGTGAAAATGACTACATTACCCAATGCAATCTACAGATTCAGTATAATCCCTATCAAGCTACCAACAGTATGTATCACAGAACTGAACAAAAAAAATTCACAATTTGTATGGAAGTGCAAAAGACTTCAAATAGTCAAAGCAATCTTGAGAAAGAAAAATGGAGACAAAGAAATCAACCCCCTGATTTCAAATTATACTACATAGCTACAGTCATCCAGACAGTATAGTACTGGCACACACACACAAAAAGAAATATAGACCAATGGAACAAGTTAGAAAGCCCAGAATAAACCCACACAACTATGGGCAACTTATCTTTGACAAAGGAGACAAAAATATGCAACGGAGAAAAGACAGCCTCTTCAGCAAGATGTGCTGGGAAAACTGGATAGCTCTGTGTAAATGAAATTCGATTTCATACTCTGTAAGAATGAAATTAGAACACTTCCTAACACCATACACAAAAATAAACCCAAATGGACTGAAGCCTTAATTGTAAGGCCAGAAACTGTAAAGCTCTTAGAGCAAAACATAGGAAGTACACTCTTTGACGTAAATCACAGCAAGATTCTCTCTGACCCACTTCCTAGATTAATGGAAATAAAAATAAACAAATGAGACCTAATAAAATTTAAAAGCTTTGGCACAGCAAAGAAAACTGTAAACAAGATGAGAAGACGACCCTCAGAATGGGAGGAAATAATTGCCAATGAAGCAACCGACAAAGAGCTAATCTCCAAAATGTATAAGCAGCTCAATATCAGAAAAACAACCAACAATGAGCAGAAGACCTAAACAGACATTTCTCCAAAGAAGACATACAGATGGCCAATAAATACAAGAAAATATTCTCAACATTTCTCAATATTAGAGAAAAGTAAATCAAAACTACAGTGAAGTATCACCTCACAAACATCAGAATGGTCATCGTCAAAAAATCTACAAAGAATAAATGCTGCTGAGGGCGTGGAGAAAGGCAAACCCTCTTAAACTGTTGGTGGGAATGTAAACTGTTACAGCCACTATGGGAAACAGTATGGAGATTCCTTTAAAAACCAGGAATAAAGCTTGCTTACTACCCAGCAATCCCACTACTGGGGCATATATCCCGAGAAAGCCACAATTCTAAAATACACGTGCACCCCAGGGTTCACTGCAGCACTGTTTACAGTAGCTGAGACATGGAAGCCACCTGGATATTCACTGACAGGCCAATGAATAAAGAAGTTGTGGTACATTTATCAGTGGTCTGTTAATCAGCAGTGAAAAGGAACAAATTTGAGTCAGTGAGGTAGCTGAACTTAGAGCCTGTTATACCAGAGTGATGTAGGTCAGAAAGAGAAAAACAAATATGGTATAATAACTCATATATATAGAATCTAGGAAAATGGTACTGATGAACCTAGTAGAGAACAGACTTGTGGACTTGGTGGGGGAAGGTAAGGGTGGGATGAACTGAGAAAGAAGCATTAACATATACACACTAACATGTGTAAAACAGATAGTGGGAAGCTGCCAAATAACACAGGGACCCCGACCTGGAGCTCTGTGATGACCTAGAGGGGTCGGATGGGGGAAGGGAAGGAGGCTTAGGAGGGAATATATATATATTATATGTACATATATAATATACATATAATTATCATTGATTTGTGTTGTTGTATGGCAGAAACTAACACAAAATTGTAATTTTCTACCGATTAAAAAGTAAAATTTCAAAAATAAAAAAATAGTATATTTTAAAGGAATGTATATTTCCTTATCCAATAACTTTATGTTGCCTAAATTGCTGAATCCTCCCTGTGTATGATATTATGAACAAATACTGCATATCTTAGTTCATCCCTATATTTGTGTGACTTTCCTGGTGGCTCAGTGGTAAAGAATCTGCCTGCTACACGAGTTCGATGCCTGGGTCAGGAAAAACACTTGGAGGAGGAAATGGTAACCCATTTCAGTATTCTTGCTTGTGAGATCCCATGGACTGTGGAACCTGGTGGGCTACAGTCCATGGGGTCCCAAAAGAGTTGGACATGAGTTAGCGACTAAACAAACATATATTGTCTAATTTTGCTAGTCCTTAGTACTCTCGCATGGAAAACCCCATGGACAGAGGAGCCTGGTAGGCTGCAGTCCAAGGGGTCGCTAGGAGTCGGACACGACTGAACGACTTCACCTTCACTTTTCACTGTCATGCATTGGAGAAGGCAATGGCAACCCACTCCAGTGGTCTTGCCTGGAGAATCCCAGGGACGGGGGAGCCTGGTGGGCTGCAGTCTATGGGGTCGCACAGAGTCGGACACGACGGAAGCGACTTAGCAGCAGCAGCAGCAGCAGCAGAGGTTTTGAATGGTTCCTCTAAAATGTTAATTGCATAAAAAAGCACCTAAGGTTCTTGATAAAATTCTATTTTTTCAAAAGTCAAGCAGGCCTGTGAATTAATATTTTAACAAGCACGATCGTGTGATTCTGATACAAGTGCGAAGTGCTTCTGCTTGGAGAAATCCCACCTTGAGAAGCTCTTCAGGGCGCCTTGCATTTCTGAGCTGGTGTTTTGCTCCCTCTGGTGGTACAATGTGGAATTGTATGTTTCAGATTTCTCATTCTCACGGATAGATAACTTTATTTAGCAGTGCTGTAAGCCTACAGATACAAGTGCTGCATTAGTATTTATCTCCCTACGTACAAAAGAGACGTGAGAAGACCAGAAAGTGTAATGTATAAAATTTCACACTTTTAGAAATGTTTTACAGTGTTTTTCATTTGGAGAATCTTGAGGAAATCTGTAATAGAAGAGTACTGAAGAGGCGTTTGGTGGTAGCATTTTCCTGGGCCAGTGTTTATCCTTTGCTTGGGCTCTTTCTCTGTGAGTCTTTTAGGATTCAGACTCACGGTTTGTGATGCTCGTTTGAGTTTTTCATTTGCCAGTTTTTTGTGTTTGTTTTTTGCTTTTGCTAATGAGAAGGATATAATTGAAGGCAGAGTAAAATATAAAGAAAGCTGAGTGCCGAAGAATTGATGCTTTTGAGCTGTGGTGTTGGAGAAGACTCTTGAGAGTCCCTTGGACTGCAAGGAGAT
>SRVM01011104.1:0-28721 GCA_007570785.1 Antilocapra americana | reverse complement strand
AGATAAGGTGTCCATAGATGCGTGGATTTATCTCTGGGCTTTCTATTTTGCTCCATTGATCTATATTTCTGTCTTTGTGCCAGTACCATACTGTCTTAAGAAAATAATAGCCAATGAAACAACGGACAAACAATTAATCTCAAAAATATACAAGCAACTCCTGCAGCTCCATTCTAGAAAAATAAACGACCCAATCAAAAAGTGGGCCAAAGAACTTAACAGACATTTCTCCAAAGAAGACATAAAAATGGCTAACAAACACATGAAAAGATGCTCAACATCACTCATTATCAGAGAAATGCAAATCAAAACCACAATGAGGTATCACTTTACACCAGTCAGAATGGCTGTAATCCAAAAATCTACAAGCAATAAATGCTGGAGAGGATGTGAAGAAAAGGGAACTCTCTTATACTGTTGGTGGGAATGCAAACTAGTACAGCCACTATGGAAAACAGTGTGGAGGTTCCTTAAAAAACTGCAAATAGACCTGCCATATGACCCAGCAATCCCACTGCTGGGCATATACACCGAGGAAACCAGAATTGAAAGAGCCACATGTATCCCAATGTTCATCGCTGCATTGTTTACAATAGCCAGGACATGGAAGCAACCTAGATGCCCATCAACTGACGAATGGATAAGAAAGCTGTGGTACATATACACAATGGAATATTACTCAGCAATAAAAAAAATTCATTTGAATCAGTTCTACTCAGGTGGACGGAACTGGAGCCCATTCTCCAGAGTGAAGTAAGCCAGAAGGAAAAACAACAATACAGTATACTAACACATATATTTGGAATTTAGAAAGACGGTAAGGAGAACCCAGCATGCGAGACAGCAAAAGGAATGCAGATGTATAGAACAGACTCGTGGACTCTGTGCATGAGGGCAAGGGTGGGATGATATGGGAGAATGGCATTGAAACATGTTAATTATCATATGTGTAATCAATCGCCAGCCCAGGATTGATGCTCGGGGCTGGTGCATCGAGATTTCCCAGGGGAAGGGAGGAGGGAGGGAGGAGGGAGGGGGTTCTGGAGGGGGAGCATATATAAACCTATGGGGATATCATGTCATTGTATGGCAAAACTAAAAAAAAAAAAGATTGAGCGACTGAACTGATACTGAATGATCTAGTTGTTTTCCCCATTTTCTTCTATTTAAGTATGAATTTGGCAATAAGGAGTTCATGATCTGAGCCACAGTCAGCTCCCAGTCTTGTTTTTGTTGACTGTAGAGAGCTTCTTCATCTTTGGCTGCAAAGACTATAATCAATCTGATTTTGGTGTTGACCATCTGGTGATGTCCATGTGAACTATCTCATACCTTTCCATTAAACTTACTTGGTACTTAGGTGAGTCCCAATCTGTCTGTTGTTGCAACCAACAAGCAAAACTGATACAGAATATTGCAAATGACATATCTAGAAGATGAAATAAGCTAAGTCAAGATTGGGTGGGGAGCTGAGGGAGGACCCTCACCCCCATAGATCTCCATCCCAGGCAGGAAATATGAAAATCCCTGCTACATGGTTAAACTATTAACCATGTATGATATATATTATGACCCAAATCATGTGTTCCCATGGTTAAAGCTTTAGAAAACACTTGGCAGAAAAATGTTGGCACACTGGAGTACTCTGGCTACTTTTGTGTGCTTACATTAAAGAAGGCTGCATGGGTCTGTTAAGATTGTCTTTCTGCCTTCAGCAAATGCAATAGAGCCCTGGGGTTGAAAAACTGTGCTGTCTCCTGTACATGTTTTCCAGCTATTGTCTCCCAGTTCCAAATGCATCCTTCTGCACTCTGCTCTGTGATGCCGGGCTGGGACTCAGCAGCCCTATTTCGGCCCTATTTCTTTGGGACCCTTATTTCTTCTTTGTCTGTTGATTTCTGCTGATGAGGTGGGTCAGAGGGAGACTAGGAGGCAAGATGAAGGAAGAGGGATTTGCCATTTTCAGCAGCAGTCTACAAGTTGGCTTTTTTTGTTTTTTTTTTTGTTTTTGTCACTCCCCAAAATCTGACCTAGCAGGCTCCCTGAAAGGGGCCCTTCCTCAGCTGAGTTCTGTCCCTGTGCTGAAATTAATGTCCTGACTAGGAAACAATTATCTGGGAGGATGAAGAGAAATAGGGAAGTCTGATCCCCAGACTAAATACCTCCTGTTATAAATTCACCCCAGTTTCTAGCCATGATTGTGTCAACTGCTCGGGAGCAGCCTGGGGACAAAGACAGTACTGGCTTTAGATCTGAGAAGGAAAGGCCCTGTCCTGACCACACCCTCATGCTTTAAAGCGTCCTACTCTAGCCTTCCTCTGGCCATGCCCTTCCCCACAGGAATAATAGCCCAGGCCCAGGGGACAGGTCCACCTGGAGCCTGGGACCTCCTTCGAGACCATGCTTCAAGCACCTCAGGTCACAGAATGTCCTTCCCAAGTGTCCTGCAGCTGCTTCCTGAGCCTGTGAAGGCCACTGCCCTACGGCATTCTTTTGAATGGACTATGTGCTTCCAGGTTACACACCCCTTGACCCATTGCTGCTGAGAGATGGCTGACGGAAGGCGGGTCAAACAAAGGGTGGATGTACCCCCTGAGTTGACTTCATGTGGTCATGAAGCCCTGTTGAGCAGAGTTGAGTGGAAAGAAAAAGTGGGAGACTATGAACCTCTTTTTGAGCTCTTGCTGCAGCCCCACAAATGTTAGGGGAGGGCCTGACAGGAAGCTGATGGTCCCTGGGTCCAAGGTAAAGGCAGACAAAGCCATGAAAATTAAACTGAGGACCAGGGGAACGAGCTAGGAGACAGAAATGGAAGGCTTGTGTTCAGACTCAAACACCGTGACTCACCAGTCAATGAAGCTCCCTCAGACGTAACCAGTGAGAGTTTTATTAAGCTTTACTGCCAGACACTGCAGGCTGGACATGCAGGAGCTTATGATTTTCAACCTTAAGGCAAACTCGGGCCCCAGAGCCAATGCCAGGAGGGAGTAGGCCTCAAGGCAGCAAAACCTGCCCAGTTGCCCCTCAGGTGTGGCTGGGGTGTGCCCTGGGAGGAGAGTCAGCCTGTAGAGCACAGGAAGGCCACACTGGCTGACGGAGGACTCAACATAAACAAATCAAAAAGACAGCCTATGGGATGGGAGAAAATATTTGCAAACAATGTGACCGACAGGAGTTTGAGTTCCAAAATATACAAAAAGCTCAAATAACTCAATAACAAATAAAAACAAACAACCCAATCAAAAAATGCGCAGAATACCTACATAGATATTTCTCCAAAGGAGACATACAGATGGTTAACAGGCACAAGAAAAGATGCTCAACACTGTTAATTATTAAAGAAATGCAAATCAAGACTACAGTGAGGTACCACCTCCCACCAGTCAGAATGGCTATCATTAAAAAGTCTACACTCTTGATCAGATTTGGTGGAGAAATCAAAAGCCTTACAGACAAGCAAGAGTTAAGATAACTCAGCACCACTAAACCAGTTTTACAACAAATGCTAACAGTACTGTGTCTCAGCTGACTGTGCTTGGATCATGAACTTCCTTTTGCAAAATTCAGACTTAAATTGAAGAAAGTAGGGAAAACCACTAGGCCACTCAGGCATGACCTAAATCAAATCTCTTCTGATTATACAGTGGAAGTGACTCAAGGGATTCAAGGGATTTTATATCTGATAGACAGAGTGCCTGAAGAATTATGGACTGAGGTTTGTAATGCTGTATAGGAGGCAGTGAGTGATCAAAACTATCCCCAAGAAAAGGAAATGCCAAGCGGCAAATGGTTGTCTGAGGAGGCCTTAAAATAGCTAAGAAAAGAAGAGAAGCGAAAGGCAAAGGAGAAAAAGAAAGGTATATCCATCTGAATGCAGAGTTCCAAAGAATAGCAAGGAGAGATAAGGAAGTCTTCCTCAGTGATCAGCACAAAGAAATCGAGGAAAGTAATGGAATGGGAAAGCCTAGAGAGCTCTTCAAGAAAATTAGGGATGCCAAGGGAACATTTCATGAAAAGATGGGCATAATAAAAGACAGAAATGGTATGGACCTAACAGAAGCAGAAGATATTAAGATGAGGTGGCAAGCATACATAGAAGAACTGTACAAAAAAGGTATTAATGATCTGGATAACCATGATGGTGTTATCACTCTTCTAGAGCCAGACATCTTGGAGTGTGAAGTCAAGTGAACCTTAGGAAGCATTACTAAGAACAAAGCTAGTGGAAGTGATGCAATTCCAGCTGAGTTATTTAAAATGCTAAAAGATGATGCTGTACTCAAAATGCCAGAAAATTTGGAAAACTAAGCAATGGTACAGGATTGGAAAGGGTCAGCTTTCATTCCAATCCCAAAGCAGGGCAATGCCAAAGAATGCTCGAACTATCGCACAATTGCACTCGTCTCACATGCTAGCGAGGTAATGTTCAAAATTCTCCAAGCTAGGCTTCAACAGTATGTGAACCAAGAATTTCCAGATATACAAGCTGGAGTTAGAAAAGGCAGAGGAACCAGAGATTAAATTGCCAACATCCGCTGGATCATAGAAAAAGCAAGGGAATCAGAAAAACACCTACTTCTGTTTCATTAACTATGCTAAAGCTTTTGTGTGGATCACAAAAAACTGGAAAATTCTTCAAAAGATGGAAATACCAGACCACTTTGCTGCTTCCTGAGAAACCTGTATGTAGGTCAAGAGGCAACAGTTAGAACCCAACATGAAGCAATAGACGGGTTCCAAATTGGAAAAGTAGTAGGCCAAGGATGTACATTGTCACCCTGCTTATTTAACTTATATGCAGAGTACATCATGTGAAATGCCAGACTGGATGAAGCTTAAGCTAGAATCAAGATTGCTGGGAGGAATATTAACAACCTCAGATATGGAGATGACACCACCCTAATGGCAGAAAGTGAAGAGGAACTAAAGAGACTCCTGATGAAGGTGAAAGAAGAGAGTGAAAATCCCGGCTTAAAATTAACATTCAAAAAATTAAGATTATGGCATCTGGTCCCATCATTTCATGGCAAACAGTTGAGGAAAAAATGGAAACAGTGACAGACTTTATTTTCTTGGGCTCCAAAATCACTGCAGATGGTGACTGCAGCCATGAAATTAAAAGATGTTTGCTCCTTGGAAGAAAAGCTATGATAAACCTAGGCAACATGTTAAAAAAACAGAGACATCATTTTGTTGACAAAGGTCCATAGAGTCAAAGCTATGCGTTTTTCAGTAGTCATGTACAGATGTGGCACTGGGCCATACCAACCCCCAGTGTACAGGTCTGCCGGGGGAGCGACGGAGGCGGGAGCCGGGCCTGGAGCCTCAGGAACACGCCGAACCGTGGGCCTAGTCCTCCCAGCCCGGTGGTCACCGTCTGCAAGGCCAGTTTTCCTGGCGATTTGCCGGGAGTCACCCGCCGCGATGGTGGCTGAAAACCTGCCCGTTTAGATGCATTTTCTTAGGTTCAAACGTTGCCTTCCTTAGGGACCTTCTTTAAAACTGAATTTTAGTATAAATTGGGACCACCAGTTTCTTTCCTTCCTAAATGACTGAAAACGGAACTCTGAGAAGAAAGCATTTTGGGGGCAGGGAGATGGTGTTGGAGCAGGAGAGCGGGTCTGCAGGTTACTAAGAGCTTTGGTTGCTTGGCCAGTTGACCTTGCTTAGCTGTGTGGACTTGGTTCACGCATTTCCCCCTCTAGGTCTAATGTGTTCATCTGGAAGAAAAAAAAAAGAGAGAGAGAAAGATCGGACTAAATCAAACTGGCCCCCTTGACCTAAGAAATCAGAAACTCAGTGGTGAATCAAGCAAACTGTCTTTCAACAGGTCCTTCAAGAGATTTGACTGATGCTCAAGTTTGTAAACAGATGGACTAGATGACCTGCAGAGTCCCTTGAAGAGAAGACAGCTCATAAGTCTTAGGATCTTAAGGCCCCTTCAGGCCCTTTACTAATCTGGTACTCATGAAACTGCCCAGTCCCTGAAGTCAACAGACCTACTCAGATAGATAAAACTGCCAAAACTTTCCTTAAGGAGACTTATTCTTTGAAACTGTGCTTTATACCATGTTCTTCCTTCTTCTTCTATTGTCTGTCTCCTGTCTGTCCTTCAGGACTGGTTCAGTGATCGCCTCTCCTAAGATGCCCTCCTAATACCTCCGTTTCCAGGTCAGGTGTCTCCCTTTTGTGCTCTTTCAGCACTTTAGAAATATCTCTGCTACATCACTTGCCACCTTTTTCTGGTCCTTGTCAACTAATTATTCACAACCTGGAAGTTGAGAGTTATGTTATATTCAGTGGGAATTTTTAGAACCTTAAATCCAGGAGGCAGCATCTCAAGCAACCCTGAGAACTGCTCCAAGGAGTCAAAGGGGGAAGCCAGGATATATAGGGATTTTTCAACAAAGGGCAGGTCATCTGAACATCAAAAAATTGTTTTTAATTAAAACCAGATATCTCAGGTCAAGGAATTTAGCATTTTTCTATATATGGGAAGAAGCAAGAGCCTGGGCTCACTGAAATCATTCCTTTTATATGCACCTTCACTGTCTGGAGCCAGTATCTTTGTTTTCATACCCTGAGTTTCCTTAGGACTCACCACAGGGAGTGACTGCAGTCTGGTGGCTGCTAGATGGCAGATCTTTTTTTCCTTCCTGAGTTCCCTCAGGGCTCACAAGCTCACCATAGACTGTGGCCACAATTGCTAGTGACTGTGACATCCTTTGTTTACTGATGTAGCAAGCAATATTTCATTTCTCATCTTCCAGCACACTAAGATGGGCGTGGGCAGAAACTGGTTACTTCTGCACACTCAGTGCCTGACCCAATGCCAGGCACATAGCACATCTTAGTAAACATTGCGTGCATAAGTGAATGGATGACTTAAATCCTGATGCCAGCTACCTGAGGGGTCAGAGAATGACTTTTGATTCTTATTAATCTCTCATCATTGAGTGTTTAATGCTCATGATATAAATGACCAGTTAATACTTAATCAATGCTTTATAGCAAATTTATAATCCAAGTGCTTTCACATCTATTAGCCCATTTGAGTCTCTTAACAATTTCATAAATTAGGCTACAGCAGTTACTCTTTTAGCCATTTTACACATGAGAAAATGACTTGGATATTAAATATCTTTCTTTGGTTACCTGTTTCTGCAAATATTATTTATTTAGTGTCTCCTCAGCACAGAGAATTACAATAAACAATGGAAGATACAAAAGTTATTAAGGACATGATCCTTGTCTTCCAGAAACCTATATTCTAGGAAAAATAAACCACAATACTGAACAATGTGTAATAAATCCAATCTTGAGTGAGTCACTCCATTAAGACTCTAGGAAGTTTGGTAGACACAGGGGTCATGGGTGGCAGAGTGGCTTGTGGCAGGCAGAAATTGCACAAAGACTGGTCAAAAGAAGATGTGAATATGGTAGGGGAAGTACACTGATTGAAACCACCCACCCTGGCCAGGCACCATGGTAACCATTTGCATGAGTTGTTTTACGACAGGAGATCCTAATAAGGAATATGGAGCTAATAGCCACTACCAACCGGAAGAGTTTGGGAAAGGTCTAAAGGAGACACCACGTGTCCGTCACTTCCCAGAATCCCTCTCGATAGCATCCATCTTTTCTGAGCAATGCGTGCACCACAAGGAAAGAGGCTGAATTAGAATGATTGGCCAAAGACCACCCAGAAACTAATCCCATCACCATAAAACCTGAGACTATGAGCCACGTGGCAGAGCAGTTCTCCTGGGTTCCCTTCCCCTACTGCTCTCCACCAGGGTGCCCATCCCAATAAAATCTCTTGCTTTGTCAGCACATGTGTCTCCTCGGACAATTCATTTCCAAGTGTTAGACAAGAGCCCAGTTTCGGGCCCTGGAAGGGGTCCCGCTTCCTGCAACAAATACATGTGAAGAAGGTCTCTGGAGAGAAGGAACTAGATTAATGATTGAACAGGGACAGGACACACAGCATAGTCAGGACAGTGACTGAGAGCTGTTGCAGAAATCTTTTAAAGGGAGCTATGGGGCCACCACACATGCTGCTGAAAGTGGGCTTGATGGCATTGCTCATTTGCTTGGTTAGTTTTTATTGTGCATTGGATATTATGTTTGAAAAATTATCAGTAGAAATCTAGAAGCTACCTAGGATACTAGCTTCTTCCAGATAGAATTTGTACTTGCTCTGCCAGGAAGCTAAGGACATCAGCAATTCAAGGTCAGGTTAATCCAAATTCAAGGCTTCAGACTCTTTGGGCCACCTCTGTGACTCAGCTAAGCTGAACTCCGTGTGAGAAGTTCGCTTCTGGTTCATCTTAGTGCTACAACGCAGCCCTTTGGGGCTTCAACACTAAGTGCTAAGTGACTTGCCTGGGCACCTACTCTGGAAAAGAAAGCATAAACAATAGAGTCCGACTTTTGGACCCCTAGCCACTCTGTCAAAACATAGCGCATTTCTCAACTTCCTCTGGAGCAGCAAATGCTCCCCTCCCAGGCAAAAGTAGCCTTAAATGCCAAACTCACCTCTCTAGATTTACATCTTCTAGATTTTGGCTTGTTAATTCCTCCTTTTTGGTGTTCTTGGGGGAAATATTTTTGTCAATATTTTCTTCAAATTTTTTTAGTTGTTTTCAGAAGGATGGTTACCAAGTTACCTAGTCTCCTTCTAGAAGCAGAAGTCTTATATATAGGCTCTGGACAGAGAGTTTTTGAGGAATGGAGGGACACAAGCAGAGAAATTCATCAGAAAGTGTTGTTGTATAGTTTGTATAGCAACTATGTCTCAATTTCTTTAAGTTTTTAAAAAGTAAAAAGAAGGTGGTGTATAGGATTATTTGAGGAGGTTGTTGAGGGGGTCATTAGAGAAATAAAAATAAAGGAAAAAAAGTCCTTTTTATTCATTTCCTTCCTTTGCTCTAGCCAATGTACGTGTATGTGTGTGTGCACGCTCAGTCGCTCAGCTGTGCCCAGCTCTCCACAACCCTGACTCTCCATGATCCCATGGACTATAGCCTACCAGGCTCCTCTGTCCATGAGATCTTCCAGGCAAGAACACTGGATGGGGTTGGTATTTCCTCCTCCAGGGCTCTAGCCAGCATAAAGGAGCATAAAGGATCCAAGAATGTATTGGTTAACCTCAAACTGGTACTTCTAATCCTAGTTAAACTGATTGGATTTCAAACACAGGCAGCTTTGTCTAACTTACTGCTTGCTTGCTGGGGAGCCTCCAATTCCAACTGTAAACCCTGACAAGAGGAAAGGGAAGCCTAAACCACAAATAGATTAACCCCACTCCAGGAGCATTTGCTGAGCCAGTATTCCTGCTCTGAGAGCCGTCTCGAGTCACACTGGGCCAGTGGGTGAGCTTGGGGAACTGAGACAGAAGGTCCAGGGCCCTGGGTGGACCCTTGGGCTACCTGCTTTTCTGGACTGTGGGTGCTGGAGGCTTTGCTAAATGGGGAGGGTGGCAGGCCCTGCTGCTGAGATAGCGTGGCAGCCACCTCCCACCTCCTTTCCTTTGCTCCGCCCCCTATGGAGGCTAAGACAGCTGGATATCTAATGTCTGGTTTCTCTTCATCTTAGGGTGGTCCTGTGGTACAGGTATGGCCTTGTTGTCCAGTTGCTAAGTCATGTCCAACTCTGTGTGACCCCATGGACTGCAGCATGCCAGGCTTCCCTGTCGGCCACTGGCCATGAGATGTAATCAGAAGTTTGACGGGAGGGTTCTGGGGAAGCTTTAGCTTTCTTGATAAAAGAGGCTGTACCAATCCTGGCACCAATTCCAGACTGGAATGCAGATGTGTTGCCTGGAGTTAAGCAGCCATCTTGTGAAGAGACACACTAAAGAGGAAGGCCCAGAAAATCACTAAGACCCAAGGCCTGACATTGCATTCTTCTTATATGAGAACAAGAAAAAACAAAAAACACTATTTGTTCAAACTTCGGTGATTAAGTTTTCTATAATTTGCAGAAACACTTCTGACTGATGTAGGGAAATTTCAAATGCCAGGACCCAACACTAGAGCAAAATCACCTCTGGCTTTAGAATGAAAACATAATCAAACAACAAGTGTGAATTGAACTCTCTGTGAATCCAGTACTGAGATAGTTGGCATTGTGGTAATCACCATGATTGGCAATGTCTAGAGACAATTTTAATCTCAATCAGTGGCAGGGGTGGCATTTAGTAGGTAAAAGCCAGGGATGCTGCTAAAAGTTCTGCAGTGCTTAAGACAGCCCCCAGTGAAAGTGGTGAATAGAATTGCATAATAGAAGAGAACCAGAAATCTCCTACTACCCTACCTAACTTTCTTTCCAGGATCAAATAGTTTGCACCCTTATTATTTTAGAAGAAAAGCTATGACCAAACTAGACAGCATATTACAAAGCAGAGACATTACTTTGCCAACAAAGGTCTGTCTAATCAAAGCTATGGTTTTTCCAATAGTTATTTATGGATGTGAGAGTTGGACTATAAAGAATGATGAGTGCCAAAGAACTGATGTTTTTGAACTGCGGTGTTGGAGAAGACTCTTGAGAGTCTCTTGGACTGCAAGGAGATCCAACAAGTCCATCCTAAAGGCAATCAGTCCTGAATACTCATTGGAAGGACTGATGTTGAAGCTGAAACTCCAATACCTTGGCCACCTGATGCAAAGAAATGACTCATTGGAAAAGACTCTGATGCTGGGAAAGATTGATGGAAGGAGAAGGGGATGACAGAGGATGAGATGGTTGGATGGCATCACTGGCTTGATGGACATGAATTTGAGCAAGCTCTGGGAGTTTGGTGATAGACAAGGAAGCCTGGTGTTCTGCAGTCCATGAGGTCACAAAGAGTTGGAGACGACTGAGCGACTGAACTGAACTAATTTTAGAATAAATGTCCAAAGTGTCGTTGGATTCACTAACAATTATGCTCGATAAATTATAGAAAATAGAACACATGCCAAAAGGAGACATATTTCATCAAGGGAAACACATTGTATTTTGAAAGACCCTCTGGAAAACCCCAGCATAGAACATAACATCCCTCTGACACTTCCTTACAAAGCTCTTCTCCTTCTCCAGGGAAGTAAATTTGGATCACTGATTGTCATTGTCAGTTGTTCTTCACTAAGATTCATCAAGGCCCACTGTGCCCCTTCCAAGAAACCGATTGCACATGTACAGTGAGGGAGACAGCATGAAGCATTTACAAACCTACTTTGTACAGTGTCCCTTCCGTTTAGAAGTCACACTGGTCTTGTTTATGTAATGAAATAGTGCAAAACTTTTCTATCAATGTTTAAAAAAAAAATTAAAAAAGGTTGTGTCTAGATGCCATCTTCAAACCCTAACGTATGCCCCGAGGCCATAATAAAAGAATTCAAATCCTTCTTACCACTTCCCCCAGGAATAATTAGTCAAGGGATATCACTGGCCTCAGGGAAGGCCCTGAACAAGCCTATGCCCTCTCCTTCACTGTGGAGTGACCTCTTTTTATACCTGAGAGTGCATCTGGTTGCTAGTAACCCCCAGGGAAGCAGAGAAGGGTAAGACAGCAACACCAGGCATTAAAACTAACAGGGAATAAAGGCAGTTTATCCAACCAGCCTCAGATTCTTGGGTTTTCAATATTCCCATTCATTACGACAAAGAAATTAAAAGAGGACTTGCTGGCTTCCGGTTCAAGATGATGGATTAGAAGTACATGCACTCATCTCCTGCCAAAGCACCAAAATTGCAACTGCTGAACAGCCATCAAAAGGAGAACACTGGAATCCACCAAAAAAGATGCCGTGTGACCAAAGACAAGGAAACCTCAGTGAGGCAGTAGGAGAGGCACGATCAAGGTAAAATCAAATCCCATACTCGTGCCCCACAAACTGGAGAACAATAATACCACAGAAGTTCTCCCACTGTTGTAAAGGTTCTGAGCCCCACATCACCTTCTCATTTTGGGGACCTGACAAAGGGACTTGGGATCCCCAGGGAATCTGACCTTGAAGGCAGCAGGATTTGATAGTAGGACTGCCATAGGACTGGGAGAAACAGAGGTTCCAGCCTTGAACAGCACAAACAAATTTTGCATGCACCGAGACCCAGAGGAAAGGAGTAATGACCCCACAGGAGACTGAACCAAAATTATCTACTAGTGTTGGAGGGTCTCCTGTGAAGGTGTGCATCAGCAGGGGCTCTCCACAGGGATGGGGCATCGGCGGCAGCAGTCTGAGAAGGTCCCCCTTGGCATAAGTCTAGTCCCTCCTGCCAGGAAGCTTATACAAGCCTCTTAGCCTCATCCATCAGAGGACAGGCAGAAGAAGCAAGAAGAACCACAATCCTACAAATAGAACAAAAAACACATTACAGAAAGTAAATCAGGATGAAAAAGCAGAAAATTATGTTCCAGATGAAGGAACAAGATAAAACCCCAGAAAAACAACTAAATGACACAGATATGGGCAACCTTCCAGAAAAATAATTCAGAATGATGATAGTGAACATGATCCAGGATCTTGGGCAAACAATGGAGAAGTTGCAAGAAATGTTTACCAAAGACCTACAAGAACTAAAGAACACACAAACAGAGATGAACAATACACTCAAAAGAATCAATAGCAGAATAACTGAGACAGAACACATAAACGACCTGGAGGACAGAAAGGTGGAAATCACTGCCACAGAATAGAATACAGAAAAAATAATTTTAAAAATGAAGACAGCCTAACGGATCTCGGGGACAACATTAAATGCACCAACATTCACATTATAGGGGTCCCAGAAGAAGAGAGAAACAAAGGATCTAAGAAAATATTTGAAGAGATAGTAGCTAAAAACTTCCCTAAGCATGGGAAAGAAAATAGTCAACCAAGTCCAGGAGGCACAGAAGGTACCAAGAAAGATAAACCCAATGAGAAACACACCAAGACACATAGTAATCAAACTGACAAAAACTAAAGACAAAGACAAAATATTAAAGACACCAAGAGTAAAATGACAAATAACATACAAGGGAACTCCCATCAGGTTATCAGCTGATTTCTCATCAGAAACTCTACAAGCCAGAAGGGAATGTCATGATATATTTAAAGTGATGAAAAGGAAGAACCTACCACCAAGAATACTCTACCTAGCAAGACTCTCAGTAAAATTTGATGGAGAAATCAAAAGCTTTCTAGACAAGCAAAAGTTAAGAGAATTCAGCATCACCAAATCAGTTTTACAACAAATGCTAAAGGAACTTCTCTAGGCAGGAAACACAAGAAAAGGAAATGATCTATACAAAATAAACCCAAAACAATTAAGAAAAGGGTAATAGGATCACACAAATCATAATTACCTTAAATGTAAATGGATTAAATGCACCAACCAAAAGACATACACTGGCTGGGTAGATGAAAACATCTGTATCCATGCACTTCCACTTACCACATCACTCTGCCTGACCCCTCAAATGGTATGCAATTTTATATTGTTAGGTTAATCATGTTCCCATTATGGCTTGCAATTGTAATTATCTTTTTTTGTGTGTACTTCCCTGGTGGCTCAGATGGTAAAGCGTCTACCTACAATGCAGGAGAACCGGGCTCAATCCCTGGATTGGGAAGATCTCCTGGAGAAGGAAATGGCAACCCACTCCAATATTCTTGCCTGGAAAATCCTATGGAAGGAGAAGCCTGGTAGGCTATAGTCCATGGGGTCTCAAAGAGTCAGACATGACTGAGCAACTTTACTTTTTTTTTTTTTTGTATGGCTATTGATTGTGAAAACTGATGAACATCTTTTACTATTGTGACTATACCTATTACTCACTTAATAACATTGTGTCATAATCAGTCAACAGAAAAATAATAGAATTCTATATCACCAAAACTATCATTTAATTTAAGAAAACCTATAATCTCTTTTCAAAATCCAGCTGCATAGCAGAATTATCTTGGAATTTTTGAGAAATAAAAATGCCCATGTATTGCTTTTTTTTCTCCAGAGTTCCAGATGTGTGTCTAATGAGCAGACAAGTTTAAAAACAACTGGATTATATAATGATCTTTTACTTTTATCTAGCTTGTTTCACATCTTCTATATTTTAATTCAGTGCTCCCATTTCATTTACTTTTTCCAATTTCTCCATCTCTTCTTCTTTTTTTTTATCAAGCATAGTAGAAAAGCTTTTGTGTACATACATATAAATAGTATGTGGTAAAATATATATTTTAGAAAACTTATGAACTTTTGCCTAACTAAAAAATCTATGATATTTTGATTCCACTTCTTTGACTTAGTATGAATAGAAATGCTAGATTTCTAATTTAAAAAATGATATGCAAAAACCAACAAAGGTTTACTATCTAGCACAGAGAACTACAGTCAATATCTTGTAATAATCTATAAAGGAAAATAATCTGAAAAATAATATATGTGTATATGTATAACTGAATCACCTTGCTGTTCACCTGAAACATTGTAAGTCTACTCTACTTGAATAAAATATATATTAAGCAAAAAATATGGACCTCAGTGATAATAATTCCTCAATAATGGTGCACGAGTTGCTACAAATGTCTTCTGTTAATGTAGGATATTAACAGTCAGAGCAAACTGATGTGGAATACACAGGAACTATTTGTACTGTCCTTATAATTTTTCTGTAAATCTAAAACTATTCTAAAATTAAAAGTTCTTAAAAAAAAAAAAAAAGAGGAAAGGAACTTGCCTAGGAGGGCTTCTCCAGCTTTGTCTGACCCATAAACAGGGAAATTCTCAAAACTACAAAAATTTTAGCTTCATTTGATTCCCTTCAAAAGTATGGGATGATTTGTTGCCTAACACACATTATCAAATATTCCTTTACCAGAAGGTCACACGGATGGGAGGAAGTATAGTTGGTTTGGGGCATAGTCTGTGATAAGGTATATTTATTGTTATTTTCAAGTTTTCCTTGTGGGAACAATTCTCTCAGGAACCTTGTGGTAGGAAGACAGAGTGGACATCAGCAATCTGGATGTTCTGCTCAAATATCTAATGTCTAACAGCTCTGCACAATTTCATTCATTTCACATGCTAGCAAGGAAATGCTCAAAATCCTTCAAGCTAGGCTTCAACAGTATGAGAATTAAGAACTTCCAGATGTACAAGCTGGATTTAGAAAAGGCAGAAGAACCAGAGAGCAAATTGACAACATCCACTGGATCATAGAAAAAGCAAGAGAATTCCAGAAAAACATCTACTTCTGCTTCATTGACTACACTAAAGACTTTGTGTGGGTCACAGTAAACTGTGGAAAATTCTTGAAGAGATGGGAATACCAAATCACCTTACCTGCCTCCTGAGAAACCTGTATGCCAGTCAAGAAGCAACAGTTAGAACTGGACATGGAACAACTGACTGGTTCAAAATTGGGAAAAGAGTGCATCAAGATTGTATGTTGTCACCTTGCTTATTTAACCTATTTGCAAAGCACATCATTTGAAATGCCAGGCTGGATGAAGCACAGGTTGGAATCAAGATTACCAGGAGAAATAACAATAACTTCAGATATGCAGATGACACCACCCTAATGGCAGAAAGTGAAGAGGAATTAAAGAGCCTCTTGATGAAGGTGAAAGAGGAGAGTGAGATAATTGGCTTAAAACTCAACATTCAAAAAACGAAGATCATGGCATCTGCACCCATCGATTCATGGCAGATAGATGGGGAAACAATGGAAACAGTGACAGACTTTATTTTCTTGGGCTCCAGAATCACTGTGGATGGTGACTGCAGCCTTGAAATTAAAAGATGCTTACTTCCTTGGAAGAAAAGCTATGAAAAACCTAGGTAGCATATTAAAAGGCAGAGACATTACTTTGCCGACAAAGGTCTATATTGTCAAAGCTACAGTTTTTCCAGTGGTCGTTTATGGATGTGAGAGCTGGACGATAAAATAAGCTGAGCACTAAAGAACTGATACCCTTTGAACTGTGGTCCTGGGGAAGACTCTTGAGAATTCCTTACACAGCAAGATCAAACAAGTCAATCCTGAAGGAAATCAACACTTAATACTAATTGTAATGACTGACACTGAAGTTGCTCCAATACTTTAGCCACCTGATGCGAAGAGTCAACTCAGTGGAAAAGACCCTGATGCTGGGAAAGATTGAGGGCCAGAGAAGGGGGTGACAGAGGACGAGATGGTTGGATGGCATCACCGACTCAATGGACATGAGTTTGAGCAAACTCCAGGAGATGGTCAAGGACAGGGAAGCCTGGTGTGCTGCAGTCTATAGAGTCACAAAGAGTCGGACATGACTGAGGGACTCAACAACAACAGCGATGTTATTCATTTCTGCAACTGCATGGCAGCCACAGTGCAGAATTTGGGAGATGTAGAGGTGAAAGACAATTCAATATTCAAAGTTATTTCACAGATGGAGTTGTCGACTTAAAAAATATTCACAACCTAAACGTTGAGAGCTATATTTTATTTTGTGGGAATTTTTAGGACTTCCAGCTTGGGAGAGAGCATTTCAAGTAACCCTGAGAGAACTGCTTTGAGAAGGGGAGGGGAGGAGACAGGTTGCGTAGAAGGTTTGCAACAAAGAGCGGGTGGTCTGGACATCAAAAGATTACTGTTAAT
Organism: Antilocapra americana; assembly: GCA_007570785.1. NCBI lineage: Eukaryota > Metazoa > Chordata > Mammalia > Artiodactyla > Antilocapridae > Antilocapra > Antilocapra americana. The sequence goes on along the minus strand of SRVM01011104.1, from coordinate 12,109 downwards.
TTAAGAAAACCAGATATCCTAGATTAAGGGATCTAGTGCTTTTCTGTGTGTGGGAAGATGCAAATCTAGGCTCCCTGAAATCATTTCTTTCATATGCACCTCATCTGTGTGGGGCCAGTATCCTGTGTTCTTCACATCCTGAACTTCCTTGGGGCTCACCATTGGGAGTGCCTACATTCTGATGACTTTGAGATGGCAGATGTTCTTCTCCTTACTGAGTAACCTTCAGGCTCACCAGCTCACATTAGAGGGTTGTAATCACTGATGCCCATGACATCCTTGTTTACTGATATGGCAGGAACTATTCCATTTCTCAGAACAATGGACCAAAATGCACAAGAGAAAATTTAATGTGAAAATTCATCATACAATCATGTAGAAGGAAGGGCACCATCATGCCCCTCTGCCCACCCTTCCTCAGGCTTCCCCCAAGAAGAAGGAAGAGCAATCCTATTGGTAACATTTCAGGATGTAGAGTAGACCATGTCACTATGGTATTAAGATCAAGATCAATGAGAGTCCTCCCATATACCAGCTCCTGATCAGGTCCCATTTGGAGCAGTGCTCATGTCTAACGCTGTTTACAGGGACACTATCTAAACAGTGAAGGATCTAGAAAGTGACTATTGGGTTTAGAAAACAGAAGATTTGGGGGTGGTAAGGAGGATGTAGGAAATAAGGCAGTTTTTGTACCAGCCTTAGTTTTTGTCAATAACAAAAATCAACTCTGGCTAACTTAGGCAGGAAAGAACCTATCAGCAAACATCAGAAATGACTGGAAGTCAGAAAGAAAGAAACAATGAGGAACTAAAGTCAAAACGCAGAACAGAGAGGGAGAGGCTGTGGGGAATGAAATCAAGTCTGTTGATTCATAGAAGTTTGTCAGTTCCTTCCTTCAACTGCCAAGCACTGGGCACAGCTGGTGCTGCTTCAGGGAATCTTGAAGGAAAGAACCTCAGGACAAATGGTCCTGGCAGCTGCTAGAGTCTTGCCTCAATATTCCCTGATCAGGGCTGGCTAGCCAGGAGCAGCGATGCTACTTGCTCTGCTCACCACATGATAGGCCAATCAATCCAAGAGATGAGGGATGAGGCAAGGAAGAGACTTTATTCGGGGAGCCGGCTGACCTAGAAGATGGCAGGCTAGCACCTCAAAAGTAACATCTTGTTGGGGTCTGGATGCCAGGTTCTTTTGTAGAGTCAGAGGGAAAGAAGCAATGAGGAAGTAAGGTCAAAAGGCCGAATAGAGAGGAAGAGGCAATGGGGAAGTAAAGGGAAGGGTCTTCCGTCTTTCAAAACATCTCCAGAGGGATGGCCAGCCTTTGCAAGGGGTGTGTTACACTTTTCTATTCACAGCTGGGCAGGGTCAGATTATCTTTCTATCAGCTGAACAAGGCACTTTAGTTCACAGTCAGGCAGAGGGGCAGGGTTCTGTGAGGCAGGTTATTATGTATGATTATAAGAACAAGTCCTCTCATAGCTCAGTAGGTAAAGAATCTGCCTGCAATGCAGGAGACCCAGGTCTCCTGGGTTGGGAAGATCCCCTGGAGAAGGAAATGCAACCCACTCCAGTATTCTTGCCTGGAGAATCCCATGGACAGAGGAGCCAGGCAGGCTACAGTCCATGGGGTCGCAAGAGTTGGACACAACTTAGCGACTAAAGAGAGAGAGAGATAATAACAAAAGCAATGAAAAACAAGTCAAAGAAATAGTTCCAACATGAAGTCGTAATTGGCTCCCTCCCTGCAACACCTTCACAGTCTTTTTTTTTTTTCTTTCTAGTTTTAATTGGAGGCTAATTACTTTACAATATTGTAGTGGTTTTTGCCATACATTGACATGAATCAGCCATGGGTGTACATGTGTGCCTCATCCTGAACCCCCCTCCCACATCCCTCGGCAGCCCATCCCTCAGGGTTGTCCCAGTGCACCGGCTTTGAGTGCCCTGTTTCATGCATCAAACTTGGACCGGTCATCTATTTCACATATGGTAATATACATGTTTCAATGCTATTCTCTTAAATCATCCCACCCTCGCCTTCTCCCACAGAGTCCAAAAGTCTGTGTATATCTGCGTCTCTTTTGCTATCTCGCAGATAGGGTCATAGTTACCATCTTTCTAAATTCCGTAAGAAAATCTGTTTTAGTCTGTCTTTCATAATAGATGATTTCCTCAAAAATCTAGTGATGCTTGTGAAATAGGAACCCAAGTTCTTGTTTGCAGAGCCAAAGAATTAACTTCAAAAATAGGAAAACACTCATAGCAGCAAGCAAATAGGATTTATTAAAGAGAAGCAAAGTACAAACTCTCAACATAGACACTGAGAAGGGGTAAAGAGTTCCCCCCCAAAAAGTAGTTTTATATCTTTACCAGTATTAATCTGTATGCTTTTGGTTGGCTCCTGTCCTTAAAATACATCCTTTTAAACCAATCAGTTTAAAGGTTAAGATGCTTAACTTAACATCTTTATGGCTTTTCTTGATCCTCGGATTAAGGCACCACCCTTTTTTATACCCCCTGGCCATTTTACAAAGGACCAGATATATGGGCTAAAGATTAACGATCACCAGTTGTTTTTCTCTCAGGCTTATGGAACAGAAATTAATTACTGCCCATCCCTGGATCTGAGTGCTGATAATTTACCAGACCAAGGGCACATTCCAGGATTTCAGTACAAAGGGTATAGCTTTAGGCTAATGAAGATGTTTATTGAAAACAAGACCAGATCTCAGAGTCCTATGCTGACTGCCTAGCCATTTCTACCTCAATCAGTTGTCTGCTGGATTAAAAGGGAATTTAAAGCTGTGTGGGTAGGGCCTATTGATTGTGTTCTTCGCTATAGGATAATATGGGCGGACTGTGGTACTGCCACTGTCTTTATATAGTTCCTACTGAATTGGGGATACTCTTCAGAAAAATATCTTGTGGTTTCTTTCTTGGGTCATAGGCCTGGCTCCCAGTTTTATTAATTCAGTGCTTCTCAACTTTTAGAAAGTCACAATATGCAATTTTTTCTACCATAAACTGGTGAAAAATCAACGAAGCTCCTATGCCCAGAGTGACTGACTGCTCTGGGGGCTGTAGGTGTTCAGATTGTGGTGTGTGAACAAAACAGCTTCCGTGACAGGCTGCTGGGAGACACAGCAGGCCCTAGCTGCGGAGACCTCCCCCATCCTCACACCTCCCCGTACCTTACTCCGTGACAGGCTGCTGTGATAGACAGCCTGCCCTAGTTTCAGCGACCTCCCCCACCCTCACCTCATACCTCCCCCCACAAGCCAGGAAAGTCCCACGCGCGCCAAGAGACAGACCATCCAGGGCAGATGCGCGGTTTAAACTGACCATACGTTGACTGCCAGCTATACCAATGCTGTAACAAAGAACTGCCTGTATAAAAGCAACTGTGATCTGGAGCGCGGGGCTCTTGTCGGATTCCACTTTTTGGATGAGACTTGCGCCCTAGCCCTGCTAGCAATAAACCCCTTTATGCTTTTGCATTGCTGTGTGGACTTGGTCTCTTCAGGGGCTTGGGACCCGGAGTTTGGACTTAACAAGATGTCCTGTGGCCATTTCATGTGCATGTGAGGGTATTAAGAACTATTTCTTTCTCTTCTTAAAGAAATGTGTTTGTCTCCCTGACTCCATCTAGAGCCAATGCCCAGGCAGTCACGTAACTGTCCTTGCTCACCCAGGAGTATGTTATTCTTATATGCAGGCATGTCTAACATGACCCCCACTCTGCCTTTTCCCCAGGCTTTCATCCTCCTCTGCCCACCCCCGACCCATGTGCCTTAGGCCCCAGGGATTGGCAGATACATGGTAAACCCCAGTTCCAGTGCTTTCTGAACTGTCCTGTTTGCATTTTCTAATCCTCTTTCAAGGAACCTTGTATTCTAACAAGTGAGAAAACTGGCATGCAAGAAGAGCTGGGTAGAAGGATGTGCTGAGTGGAAGAAATGGCTCTATATTGCTCAGAAAGTTGAGGTGTGGATGGCTGCCTCTCAGGGGGTGGCTCTGCCTGTGTCTGGGCAATTTGCAGCTTGAGGGAGGTTTTCCTTTACCTGAACTGAAGTTTGCTTCTCCTGATCCCAGCTCTGCCCTCAGGGCCATGTTGAATAAATCCAGCCTTGCACATTTTGAAGACATTTCTAGTGGTGGTTTGCTTTGAGCTGCCTCTCAGCCTCTTCTCTATCTGGGAGAATTCCTCAGTTTGCGGGACTCAGTGCAAAGTTAGGAGTTTGGAAAAGTTCCTTTCTTTTCCATCATGGCTTCTGAAATGTGCACCCTAGAGTTGATACTCCACAACAAGAGAAGCCACCACAATGAAAAGCCTGCACACTGCAAATAGAGAGTAGTAACCCCACTCTCCACACCTACAGAAAGCCTGTGCACAACAATGAAGACTCAGCACAGCCAAAAATAAGCAAATAAATATTTTTTTTTAAAGAGATAGCAATGAGACCTACATCCGAGAGTCATCACAAGAGAAAACAAAAATGGTTAGAACCAACTAGGTCCAAGATGGCACATGAGCTGATGTCACTAGACCTTGAGCCTCAGTATATGCTCATTGGAATACATCAGCACACTAAATGACACACCCATAGGCACCATGACAGTTCCAAGGCTGACCACAAAGGTCAGATAGTGGATGGGGGGCCCAATTCCTGGAAATCCCTGCCCCTTCTCCAAAACAGTTGGAATTATCCTCCCATTCATTAGCCTATGAGGTTACCCACCCCCATAAAGCCTGACAACCCCATACCCTGGGGCCTCTAGCCTTCTGAAACAGCCCACAGTCTGTCTATGGAGTGTGTATCTCCCTGAATAAACCTTCCACTTTACTATGGCTCACTCTTGAATTCTTTCCTGTGTGAAGTCAAAAACTCACACTGGGCAGCTGTCCCAGGGTCTTATCTGAAACTTGGGATGCGATCATCCTCTTGTTGCTTGCCAAAAACTTGGCTTTCTCTGCCCACTGAAGCTTAATAAAAAATATGGAGACAGAATTTGGAGGAAGTAGAAAGGTGGTTTTATTCTGTCAGTAGAGAGAGGAATACAGTAGGCTCATGCCGCAAGAACTGTTTCCCCCTTCTCCATGAGGAGTCTAGGGGCTTATATAAGATGAGGGTTCACAATCAGGAGTCAGTGATGAGGAGAAAAGACGTTAGGATCTAGATTTCTTCCTCTGACATTGTTTCAAAGGCCGCGATAGGCTGGCATCAGTAACCCAGGGATGGAATCTGGCAGTTCAGTGGCTCTGCATCTTTCTTTCTGATATTTAAAAAGAACTGTAAGGGGAATGCTGCAGTGAAAAGGAAAAAAAAAAAGGAACGAGTTTTTATCTCTCCCTTCCCAGAGAACAAAGAGAATAAAAAGAATAGTGAGCAGGCCTGAACATTCCTAGTTTTTTTGCTTTAACTGCTCATAACTCTGCATGTCTGTAGCTAAGTTTGCTTTTCTGCCCCATAACTCTGCAGGAGATATATTTCACACTTATTTGTTGCAGAGAAGAAGCCAATTCTGACTCCATGTGGAAAAACTGTTTCTTTGACTTGTTTTCTTTGCTTTTGTTATTATAATCATACTTAATAGCTTGCCTCGGAGGACCTGTCTGCATCTTTTGTGTTTTGGTGTTAGAAAACTTATAAAAATGGGAAATATTTCATCTATTCTGAATGAAAGTTCTTTGGGGCACATATTAGATATATTAAAATCAGAAGAGCAATAGCCCCTTAATGGCTCACAAGTACACAATCTGGCCAGTCAGAAACACTTTACAGAGAAAGGGGTTCCCCTGAACTTGAGGCACCCAATTCTAACGTCCCCTAAAGGAGCCTCAGGTAGTTTTGACCGTGGGAAACAAGCTGATGGACTCTCTAATAGATGCCACTCTTCTTTGTAAATTAAATGTTTAAATGACCTTTTTCCCAGAGTAACTTGACATCAGGGTCCCACTGGGGCCTTTTAGACCTTGTCCAATCTGGGGAGCTCTGGCTCCCATCTGCGAGGTTTCAGCTCCAATTTGGGGTGTTCGCCTTGTGAAGGGAATGTGTGCTTAGTGACTTAGTCATGTCTGACTCTTTGCGGCTCCTCTGTCCGTGGATTTCCCAGGCCAGTATACTGGAATGGGTTGCTGCTCCACTGTGAAGGAAAACGCCATTATCAGGTGTTTTGGAGAGAGGCCGCTGGTCCAGTGGCACTGGGAATTCATGTTAATGTGACTTTCTGGCTGACTAGGTTTTGGTTTATTCTCGTTACTTTGGTTACACAGACATCTGGTACTAACTGCTTCCTCTAAGGTTTTCCCTATGTTTTTCTCATTTCTTTCTCCTTGAACCCTCTGCGAACAGGTAAGTGGCTGTGGAAAGGACTGAGAAACTCTGGCCAGAGTTACTCTCTGGTGTGTTCCAAAGGCCCACAGCCTACTGTTCCTCAGTAGAGGCCACAAAAGTGAGTGAGAGCTCTCCTTTCCTCTTCCTCCCTTAAGTTGAGAACCAGGCCAGTGGGATTACAAGGCAGATTCCCCGGTCTGTCTTCCTTAACTTTCCTGTTGCCTTTGCCTCTTTCCTCCTTGGTCCAGGTTGATTTGCAGGAGACTGGGTGTTGCCTCTGGGCCATCCTGAGAGGCCTTCTCCTTTAGGATAGAGGAGAAAGGGGTGAGGCTTTCCAACATGGGTGGATGGGTGTCTCAGTCCTTGTTGAGGAAGCCACCCAATTCCTTTCAAAAAGGAAGGAAAAACAAAACTGTCCTTGGTTTACAAAGGTAGTCTTTACAGGACCAGAAAGGTGGTTCCAAAAATCCTTTCACCATTCCTTAAAACCTTCCCTCTTCATTTTATAAAGCTTGTAAATACTAAACCAACAGAAACTGGACATGGAACAACGGACTGATTCAAAATTGGGAAAGGAGTATATCAAGCCTGTATATTGTCACTCTGCTTATTTAACTTATATGCAGAGTACATCATGCCAAATGCTGGGCTGGATGAAGCACAAGCTGGAATCAAGATTGCCAGGAGAAATATCAATAACATCAGATATGCAGATGACACCACACCAGTGGCAGAAGGCAAAGAGGAACTAAAGAGCCTCTTGATAGGTGAAAGAAGAGAGTGAAAAAGCTGGCTTTAAAACTCAATACTCAAAAAACAAAGATCATCGCATACAGTACCATCACTTCATGGCAAATAGATGGGGGAAAATGGAAACAGTGATAGATTTTATTTTCTTGGGCTCTAAAATCACTATAGATGGTGAGTGCAGTCATGAAATTAAAGGACACTTGCTCCTTGGAAGAAAAGCTATGACAAACCTAGACAGCATATTAAAAAGCAGAGATGAACTGTAAAAAAGGCTAAGTGCGAAAGATTTAATGCTAATTGTGGTGCAAGAGAAGACTCTTGAGAGTCCCTTGGACTAAAAGGAGATCAAATCACTCAATCCTAAAGGAAATCAACCCTGAGTATTCATTGGAAGGACTGATGCCAAAGCTGAAGCTCCTTTGGCCACCTAATGCAAAGAGCTGACTCATTTGAAAAGACCCTGATGCTGGAAAAGATTGAAGGCAGGAGTAGAAGGGGGTGACAGAGGATCAGATGGTTGGATGGCATCATCGACTCAATGAATGAGAGTTTGAGCAAACTCTGGGAGTGGTGAAGGACAGGGAAGCCTGGCGTGTTGTAGTCTATGGGGTCCCCAAAATTTGGGCATGACTAAGGGAGTGAAAAGCAGCAATGAAATATTAAACAAAGAGAAACAAAGCCATCCTAGGAAGAATTTGCCTGCATCTTTGAGATGCAAATATTCTCCAAGGTCTTCTCAGAAAACTTATCTCTGCTGTCTTTTTGAAATGCAAATTTTAGAGAGGGTGAAGTAATTTAGAAGTTGGCTTGCCCAAGGTAATTAGAAATTGCTTTTATCCTGCAAATATTAATTATTTAGCCATCTAGCCAAGTGAGCCTGACTTGTTTCATCTCTGAGAACCCCAATTTTAATCCAACTTCTTTTGTGAACTGATGGGTTTTACATTGCCATACCTGACTCAGAACTGAAATCTTGAAATAAGAACTGAGGCTTCACTGTTGATGTGTTTATATGTACATATATTTGGATAACATTGCCATGGTTGATTTGTAAAAGAACTCTATTTAATTGGCTTAATAATAGCAATAAGTGCTTACAAACCAAACAGTTCTATATACAAAAGAAATCAAGTTAAATGAGTTTCAGGTTCATATGAACTGGGATATATTTAATATTAAATTAGTACCTGGTATTAATCTTTGCTTGTTGGTCTAATTATAATAACATAGATAAGTCTTGAGTCATCAATATACTAAATATAATATTAAGTATAATACCTTCATTGCCTCTAGGTTTAACATAAATAAGGTGTTGTATTTGTTACAAATTTGTCAGCAAGAAAAGTACCTCAATGTGGAAAAACTTTAAGGAAACTAAGATATGTGTTTTCAGTAGAAGGTGTGAGGCATAAAAGAAATACTGAGAGTTTTGTGTGTGGTCGGGAGTTACTATGTTTAAGATTAATTGAGCAAATTTTTAAGAATAAGAGGGTTGCGGCTTCCCTTGTGGCTCAGCTGGTAAAGAATAAGGGGGTGTAAAGTTTAAAGCTGACTTTTTTCTCTGTTAAAACAGACAAGTTTTCTGAAGATGCTAAACTGTCTTTGTAACAGATTTCAAGTTTATTTACCTCAGCTGGTAAAGAATCTGCCTGCAATGTGGGAGACCTCGGTTCAATCCCTCGGCTGGGAAGACCCCTGGGAGAAGGGAAAGGCTACTCGTTCTAGTATTCTGGCCTGGAGAATTCCATGGACTGTATGGTCTGTGGGATCCAAGCAAGGAGTCAGACACGACAGGGCAACTTTCACTTTCACTTTTCAAACAATCTGTATTTGCTTTTGAAATCTTTTATTATCACTTAAAAATTTTTTTTTGGTGTTCCTTTGACAGGGCTTTCCAAATCAAATTATAATAAAGTTCCTTTGACCTCTTGCTAACTTTGGGGTGCTTCAGAGGACCCCTGAGGTACCCCAAAGGGAGATATTAAATTAATCAGGTTCATTTGGTAAGTTAAACTATAAGGGAAAGTGAAGTCGCTCAGTTGTGTCTGACTCTTTGAGACCCCGTGGACTGCAGCCTTCCAAGCTCCTCTGCCTGTGGGATTTTCCAGGCAAGAGTACTGAAGTGGGTTGCTATTTCCTTCCTCAAAGGATCTTCCCAACCCAGGGATTGAACCTGGGTTTCCCGCATTGTAGTCAAATGCTTTACCACCTGAACCACCAGGGAGGTGTTGTCAAATGAGTAATAAATTTTAAGTTATATGGTAAATGGTACTATATTATAGAGATTATGTTGAGTTCCTAAGAATCTAATATATTCTTGTAGAATATTATCAGCCATAATTTTAGTTATCTGAAGGTGTTTTACATTGCAGCAATAATCAGTTTGTTTTGTCAACTGCATTGTAATCAGATTTGAACTTGCCTTCTTTAAGTCTTTTGTTAATATAGACAGTTTTGGTTTCACTCTGATGCCATGAAAAATGCCTCCTCTTCAAAGACTTTTGGATAAATACAAGTTTTTGACTTTCAGAACATAATACTGAACTGAGTTAAAAATTGAAGAATTCTAATGAGAAACCTGATGACTTCATTAAGCTGTTAACAAAAAGGATTATTTATATAGAACTAAATAAACTGGTAAATATGATTTTTATGTTCTCTATTTAAAAGGATTACTAGTCAGTGTAGTTGCAAAGTCATGTCCAACCCTGCTACCCCATGGACTGTAGCCTGCCAGGCGCCCCTGTCCATGGGATTCTCCAGGCAAGAATACTCGTGTGGGTTGCCATTTCATTTTCCAAGTGTAAGAAAAACCTTCAGCTTCAATTAATTATGACTTGTAATAGTTTGGTAGATTATGCTTTTTGAAACATTTATCCTTTTCTCCATACCTTGTTGATCCTTCCAGAAACATATGCTTATCTCAAAGAGTAATCTCTTCATAAGTGTGCATGACCAGTACAGTGAAACTGCAGATAGCTCATTAAAATAGTTATGGTTCCTTTGGTCACTTGATTATTGCAACTGGATAACAAATAGTTATCATAATCATTGTTTAAATTTGTCCTTTGTTTTCAAATTGGGCTTGTGTCTCCCTGCTGCACTCTGTCACTGTCTTCATTAGTTATATACTGTTTAATTTATAAGATTGCTGTCTCTTTCAGTAACCACTGTGTTATCAGGCCTCCAACAAAACTTCTATGGCTAAACATTTGAGAAAATCACATTTGTAACATAAAATAATTGCCATAGTGTGATTCTAGGTATGGAAAGAAGCAACAAGGAAAAATGTCTCCTGGATAGAGTTAGAATTTTTAATTGTTGATGAGCCCTGGTCCAAAACTCCAATACTTGGAGTGACATAGCAAGATTCTTTCACCTGAACTGAAATGAGCCTCCCAGAACCAGGGACAAAAGTTGATCATGAAATGTCTCCCAAATATTGGTCAAATTCAGGTTCAGGAGGGGAAGACCTGAGGAGTGGAATCAGCGATTGCAGCCCTTCGGTGTGAGCCAGTGAGCCCTGAGGAGGGGATGCCTGTCATGTTGCAGTCCATGGGGTCTCAAAGAGCTGGACACAACTTAGCAACTAAACAACAACCAAGGTGGAACTTGAGCGTAAAGAAATGCTTTTTTTTTTTTTAATAAAAAGCCTTGTTTCCTTATTTATCTTGTAAATTATGTCCATGTTTAAAATAGATAAAATTTGTCAATATTTTTACCTTGATAAAAATTACAGCTAAAATATAAATTTTGAAATATAATTTTATAACATAGCGAAATACTAGAACAATCCAAATGTTACCAACGGAGTGCCATACATCACTGAAAATGAATGAACTACAGCTAGTACATCCATGTGGATAAATCTTAAAAACAAAATATTAAGCACAAAAAGTAACAAAGTATGTGTACTGTATAATTCCATTTGTATAAACATCAGAACTAAAGTCTTAGTTTACGGTGCACACATAGGTGGTAAAATCAAAACCAAAGGAATGATTAACAGAAAATTCAGGACAGTGGTTATCTCTTGCAAGGTGAGAGAAGGATGTGATCAGGGAGCACCCAAGTAACTACTTAATAATGTTTATTGCTGAGCAAGGTTGTAGTACCAAGCATTTGTTTCATTGTGTATGTGTGTGTATTTAATTGTGAAACACTTTCACACAGTCTTTTGTATTCCAGTTATGTATTGCTTCATAACAAGTTACCGAAAATTTAGTGTCTTAAAACAAAGATTTAAGATTTTCTTATGATTGTACTTCTGGACCAGGCTCAGTTGGGAGATTCTTCTGCTCTCTGTGGTGTTGACTGGGGTCACTCTTAAGTCTGTGTTTAGCTAGGAGGTTGGCTGGGGCTAGGAACATCTAAAGCAGCTTAACTCACAGGTCTGGAACCTCAGCTGGAATGGCTGGCAAGCCTCGGGGCTGACTAAGCTGCCCTCTGTCTACATAGTCTCTATCCCTTCTGTGGTCCACCCCAAGCTCCTGTAACGGGCAGCTGGCTACCGAGGGAGTAAAGCAGAAGCTGACAAGTCTCTTAAAGTTAAGGTGGGCAGTCTCAATGTGTCACTCCACCATATTCCATGGATATATTCAAGTCACAAGAGCAACCCAGACTCAATGGAAAGAGAAACCAATTTCACCTCTTAATAGGAGGAGTATCTTTATGATGAAGTGATAAGAGGGATTGTTTTTAGTCATGTTTGCAGACAAAAGATCACAGTAGTATATTAGAGGATCTAAGGATTAACAGGTTTTTTAAAAGTGTATCTACCTCATTGTGGTTTTGATTAGCATTTCTCTGATAATGAGTGATGTTGAGCATCTTTTCATGTGTTTGTTAGCCATTTTTATATCTTCCTTGGAGAAATGTCTGTTAAGTTCTTTGGCCCACTTTTTAATTGGGTTGTTTATTTTTCTAGAATGGAGCTGCAGGAGTTGTTTGTAAATTTTTGAGATTAATTGTTTGTCTGTTGCTTCATTGGCTATTATTTTCTCCCATTCTGAAGGCTGTCTTTT
>SRVM01011093.1:0-13024 GCA_007570785.1 Antilocapra americana | reverse complement strand
CAGATCCATTGTTCAGATCCATTTACTCAACTCAGAAAGATTCCAGAAGTTCTTTCTTAATCTCAGATATTTTCAAGAAATGATCGGTGCCTACAAATTAGAGAAAATAAAATGAAAAGAATATTGTTCCTGTAGGTTAGCCTCCAGAAGGTGTACAGAGTGGATACTGAAATGTTGACTGTGCACCTGGGGAGTACACAGAGGATGGCACCACACCAAGCCATCTATGAAGAGTTGTCTACATGAAAAACATGTAAATGAGCAGGAATATTACTACTGACACTTTTGTGACAGTAAATGCAATAATTACATGCACTATGGAGAAATAACGAGGCTTGATAACTATTAAAATGAAAACCAGCTATAATTTGGGAACCATTGCCTTTGTCACATGGGTTTATTTTTTTCCTTCAAGAATTATATTTTCTTATTTTTTAAAACTAAACATAAGTAAAAGTTTCTATTGTAAAGGCTCCTGTTAATGAAAAAGGGACTATTTTTTTGCATAATTCCTATGCTACATGGAATATTACAACCCATGATACAACTAACAACAGAAAAACCTGAATATGAAATCAATTCAATTAAGCATAAATTGATTTAAAAGACTTATTTTGGCTTTTTACTTCATTTCTGTGGCAAAGATGGCATTCATTTAAGTTGATGACTTTCCCAGCATTTGTGTCTCTTATTCTTCTTCCTGAGCAAATCTTCTCAAAATATTTATTTCTGCACTTAATAGACCTGCTCTTCTATTATGAATACAAAGGCAATATAAATGAAAGGAAAGACAGAATCACATAGCTTAGATAACAAAATGTATTGGCAAAGAAACTTTTATTCCTCTTGAATAATTAGTTGCCAATTTCATTTTATTGTTTTACTCAATTAATGATCCACTTTGGAGAAAATTGAAGGTAGAAAAATAATACATTAGCACTAGGATAGAACTTTCTAATCATTTTTTCTCCACATCTTATTTAGTAAATGAAAAATCAAGATGAATGTGTAGTGAGTATTAGATGAGATAGTGTATGTATAAGCTCCTGGATTGGCACAGGATGAGCACCAAGAAGGCATATATTGAGACAATTATTCATGTAAATCCAAGATTAAAGTCTGAGAATAATTTATATAAATCCCTATTAGAAAAGTAATAAACCAAGTCTTGTTTTATTAAGTTATCAGATATGAGCATTTCTGCTCTTGCTCATGTGTATACAATACACATTACATAGTGTAACAAGTAAGTATTTTCTTTCCCTTTTATTATAGACATTTTAAGAAAACAAACATAATTTCAGTATTGATGGATTTTATGTTTTTTAAAACCTATGCACACTTATCCTAGACAACCTCAAAAACTAAGTGAAAGAGACTTAACACAAAAGACTACATGTTATATGACTTCATTTATATGAAATATTTAAAAACAAAAATCAGTAAAGGTAGAAATTATCAGTAGTCCCCTTGAGTTGGGACGTGAGTGCTAGAGGGCATTGCTGATGATATTGATTTAAAATCAGATTGCAGTGATAGGCACACAAATACGTGAGTATAATAATAATCATTGAAATGTGTACTTAGAAAGGGCAAATGTATACTATGTGAATTATATGCAATAAAATGTAAAACATTATACATTTTTAAACTTTTATTCTTGTTAAAATTTAGTGTTTGTAAATTATAGTTTTCTAGTACTGTACAGCTGCTTATCAGTATCTGTATCAGTTCAGTCACTCAGTCGTGTCCTACTCTTTGCGACCCCATGAACCACAGCATGCCAGACCTCCCTGTCCATCACAACTCCCAGAGTCGACCCAAACCCATGGCCATCGAGTTGGTGATGCCATCCAACCATCTCATCCTCTGTCCTCCCCTTCTCCTCCTGCCCCCAATCCATACCAGCATCAGGGTCTTTTCCAATGAGTCAACTCTTCACATGAGGTAGCCAAAGTATTGGAGTTTCAGCTTCAACATCAGTCCTTCCAGTGAACACCCAGAACTGATCTCCTTTAGGACGAACTGGTTGGATCTCCTTACAGTCCAAGGGACTCTCAAGAGTCTTCTCCAACTCCACAGTTCAAAAGCATCAATTCTTCGGCACTCAGCCGTTTTCACTGTCCAACTCTCACATCCATACATGACTACTAGAAAAACCATAGCCTTGACTAGACAAACTTTTGTTGGCAAAGTAATGTCTCTACTTTTCAATATGCTATCCAGGTTGGCCATAACTTTCCTGCTTATACTCAAATATATTTCATTGTGAGATAATTAATGACCTACTGCAGTCCAATCAAATCTAGTTATAAATGTATTAATATCCCCTATTTGAATTTATATTTTTGGCCACCTTGAGTAACCTGGAAACTTGCTCTTCTCTGTTCTTGTTAAACAGTTTTCTTCATTCTTTTCCTACTATTTTGAATACTTGTAATTAGTTTCCGGGAGTATTCAAATTTTCCTTCATTCTCTTGAATATGAGGGGTTTCCCTGGTGGCTCAGACAGTAAAAAATCTGCCTGCAATGCAGCAGACCCAGGTTCGATCCCTCAGTCAAGATGAGCCCCTGAAGAAGGAAATGGCAACCCACTCCAGTATTTTTGCCTGGAGAAACCCATGGACAGAGAAGCCTGGCCGGCTACAGTACAGTTGCAGAGAGCTGGACACTACTGAGGTGACTTGGCACTTTCTCACTCTTTCAGATTTATTTAAAGTCTCATTGTATTAATGGTACGTTTTATACAGAGAGTTTCTAAATATCTAGTTCGCATCTACCTAATTCTACCTTGCCAACTCCTGTTTCAACTGTCATTATATATGCATATTTACATGTTCTGCCAACACTTGAAGCATGATCCCTATTCTGCAAAAAATATTGTGAGTTTCTAGGTTTTCCGTTATTTTCAATGATAGTATGAATTATCTGGATACTCAGGATTTACTTTTCTTAATTTTAGTCATGATTCCTAATCACATCATCTATTTACATATTTTACTTTGCAATATCATTTTGAGAATATATACCTTTTAACTTTTCATGAAGATTGTTGGTTATAGCTCATTGTGAAATAAATATGTGATTTCATATCTTAAAATCCATAGCCTTTTCCTTTCAGCCAACACAGAATTAATTAAAATACCATTTCCGGTGTATTAACCTTCTAATGAATTAGCTCTCTGTAACATTTTCACTTACCTGCTCTAAAGGCACAATGTTAAGAGCAGCATGTTCAAGGATTTATTCTAAATGAGAAATCTACTTTTCACTCTCTGTGAGTCCCTTCATATGATTCTGGATACTATTTTAGGCCTGTTTTATAAAGATGTGAACCACCTTGGAGGCAGACTTGGATCTCTGGGAATCCAAATTTCAGTGGGAGTAGTTAAAACACTGAGGCTTCTGCCAGAGTGTGACCAGGAAAGATGTTCACATTTAATTTCTGATCCTGGAATATGCTGTCACTCTCCTGTCATTTCCTGGAGTGTTCAAATTTTCCTTTACTCTCTTGAATATGAGGGGCTTCCCTGGTGGGAAGTTGGAATGATTAAAATAGGCATGAGAGTGTTGGTTGATTGTAATATAGTAAGTGTAGACAGCTTTGATTTAACACACACTTCGTTTTCCTCACTTCACTCCCAAGAAATTTTCTTACATTCCTTCTAACAAGGAATTTTTTAGATGAATAATCAAAAAACCTTTCTGTCCATCAAAACCTTAATATAAAAACTGATCTACACATATTGTGTAAAAGCACATCTTATATATATGTTTACATATTCCAGAAATAGAAATTTTAAAAGATAAAACTGAAATAAATTATGTTAAATTATTTAAAACTGATATTCATTAATGATATATCTGCTTTAAGCTAACTAAAATATAGCTATTTTCATTATTCAGGTATCTTTCTATGAGATTTTGAGAAAATATTTATACTTGGCACAAAATAGTTTCATAATCATTTCTGTGTGCTGCTGTGCTGTGTGCTCAGTTGTGTCTGACTCTATAACCCCATGGACTGTACCCTGCCAGGCTTCTCTGTCCATGGAATCTTCTAGGCAAGAATACTGGAGTGGGTTGCCATGTACTACTCCAGGGGATCTCCCCGACCCAGGGATCAAACCTGCATCTCTTGCATCTCCTGCATTGGCAGGGGGATTCTTAGCACTGTTCCACCTAGGAAGCCCTTTCATAATCATTACCCTTTTTAAAATAAAGTATAATAAATTCTTGTTTTGTAAGGTGTTGCTTTTATTAAATTAATCATATTGATATTTCTGGTATACTTTGCAGCACAGGTTTCAAAATCTGTTTTGATAATTTGACAACAAGGGATGCCCTGAATAACTTTTGAATTGGTTGACATTTCTGTTCCTTATCTCCAAATTTTTGTTTAATTCTAGTCAAATTCATCATTTAACCCATCATTTAACCCATTTTGCATAGATATGGCTTTTTTGCAAGAGTCATTGTAGTTGATGGAAATCTCTCATATACAAATGTTAAAATCTCCCATAGTCTTACAATGAGCGAAATTCCTTTCCACAAGACTTAATTTACACTATCACTATATTTGCAAGCATTAGAAACGGTTTGTGTGTACTTTTCCATGGTGTTTGCTGATAAGGAACGCATTTTATTTATTGTCATATTGCTCATCTTACCCATTTTTATAGAACAGCAGAAAACACAAGTATTTTCTCAGTGGAATGTGGCTTGGTTCATTTGCTGTAAATAAGAAACATTCTAAAACACTTTTTATTACATTAAGTGAAAAATTTCAAGCCTTCCACTGATTATTATATCACTATTAATAATGTCAAAGAAAATTATCAGTAGTTTCATTATGGTATTATGGGAAAAGGTGTTTGATATATTTTCAGTCTTCTTATGTTTATTGAGACTTATTTTATTGCCTAACTTGATATCTACCCCAGAGAGTATTCTATGTGCAATTGAAAAAATACATATTCTGTTGACTTTGGATGGAATATTTGCGAAACATCTGTTAAGTTTTTCTGTTCTAATCTGTCATTAAAGACCAATATTTCTTTACGATTTTCTGTCTGGAAGAATATCCATTAATATTAAAGGCCCCCTACCATTACTTCACTGTCCTTTTATGTCTGTTAATATTTGCTTTATGCATTTAGGAGTTCCTATGCTGAGTGCATAAATGCTTACAAGTGCTATTTATATTTTGAAAAATAAATGATTTTCATTTTTACAAGATGTAATACCAGTCACTCTTGTTTATATCCAGGTTAGCAAATAAAGCATGAATAGCTGCAAAGAGGTTTTAATATTTTAGTAAATTTACAGAGTACTTGATAGTGTAACACAATTTGTAACTTAAATTTGTATTTCATTTAATCATAAATTCCTGATATTAAAAACAGAAGATAATCAGCAGCTTAGAAAATAACAGAGAAGAAACCAAAAAAAGAAAAATTTAAAGGAGAGACAGGGGACATAGAAGAGCTACTTGGTAAGTTTGGTGTCTCAGTGGCATGTTTACTGGATGACTTGTAGGCAGAAATACAAAATAAAAAGCAGCCATGAGGTTGTTCTCTACTACCTGTTTCTCCTGCACTAGCCTGCTTTTTCAAAGTTTCTGCTCAAGCCATGACTTCCATGATTCAGGCTTGCTCATTGTTTCCTAGCATTCCAGAAACTTATTTATCTTTCTTCTATTTTAGTTCCTAAATTTATGTTATTTTAAACTTAGAAATATTTCATTACTCTGCAATTATTTGCTTGTTCTTGTTTATTCCTAGCTGAAAATATTTAAGAAAATATTCTTCTGTAGCAGCATTACACTGGTTCAATTCAGTTCCATTGCTCAGTCATGTCCAACTCTTTGCAACCCCATGGACTGCAGCACGCCAGGCCTCTCTGTCCATCACAAACTCCTGAAGCCTGTTCATGTCCATCAGACTCATGTCCATCAAGTCAGTGATGCCATCCAATCATCTCATCTTCTGTCATCTCCTACTCCTCCTGCCTTCAATCTTTCCCAGCATCAGGGTCTTTTCCAATGAGTCAGTTCTTTGCATCAGATGGCCGAGTATTGGAGTTTCAGCTTCAGCATCAGTCCTTCCAATGAATATTCAGGACTGATTTCCTTTAGGATTGACTGGTTGGATCTCCTTGCTGTCCAAGGGACTCTCAAGAGTTTTCTTCAACACCACAGTTCAGAAG
The DNA here is from genome assembly GCA_007570785.1 of Antilocapra americana. Lineage (NCBI taxonomy): Eukaryota > Metazoa > Chordata > Mammalia > Artiodactyla > Antilocapridae > Antilocapra > Antilocapra americana. The sequence goes on along the minus strand of SRVM01011093.1, from coordinate 6,817 downwards.
CATCAATTCTTTGGTACTCAACCTTCTTTATGGTCCACCTCTCACATCTGTACATGACTACTGGAAAAACCATGGCTTTGATTACATGGACCTTTGTTGGCAAAGTGATGTCTCTGCTTTATAATACACTGACTAGGTTTGTCATAACTTTTCTTTCAAGGAGCAAGCGCCTTTTTATTTTGTGGCTGCAATCACCATCCACAGTGATATTGGAGCCCAATAAAATAAAATCCATCACTGTTTCCATTGTTTCTCCATCTATTTGCCATGAAAGAAATGATGTGACTGGATGCCATGATCTTAGTTTTTTGAATGTTGAGTTTTAAGCCAGCTTTTTCATGGTCCTCTTTCATCTTCATCAAGAGGCTGTTTAGTTCCTCTTTGCTTCCTGATGTTAGAGTGACTATCATCTACGTATCTGAGGTTTTTGATATTTCTCCCAGCAATCTTGATTCCAGCCTGTGAGTCATTCAGCCTGGCATTTCACATGATGTACTCTGCATAGAAGTTAAATAAGTAGGACGACACTATACAGCCTTCACATATTCTGTTCCCAGTTTTGAACCAATCAGTTGTCCCATGTAAGGTTAGAAATATCACTTCTTGTCCTGCATACAAGTTTCTCTGGAGAAGGTAAGGTGATCTCCTATTCTCATCTCTTTATAAATTTTCCACAATTTTTCTTTTGATCCACATGGTAAAAGGCTTGTATTGAGGAAATAAGCAGATCATCAAAGGAGATAATTCAGTATAAAAAAAGAACCCTATATAACACCATTCATCATTAGATCTTGATTGCCAACTAAGTTCTCAATTATTAACTTGAATACTTTAACATAAATAGAACCCCTGGGATACTTCTTATTAAACACTTATATTTATTTATAATAAAATTGTGACCCAGGATTTGATTTTCCCCCAAAACTTGACACATTACCTTGTCATAGAAGAAGACTGAAGCTCTCTCTCATCATATAAAATAACTCATGTCTTTGATGACTAATTTTCTTCAGTTTGAACTGAAAAGTTCATATATACATACTAATATAAACTAAAAGTCAGTTGTTCTAAACTATGTTTTAATTTATAAAAGATGGTCATTTATGATGGTCTTAGTGCTTGGGAAAAGGAAAGAATAAGGCAATAAGTAGTTTACTAGTGAATTACATCTATTTTTCTGAAAAAAAATAGAAAACTTGAAGAGCTATTAGTTTTAGTGCACTGCTAGTTTAATTTTAACAAGGCAAATTAGAGACAAATATAGAACACAAAAATGCCAAAAAGTAGAGAATATTAAAAAAAAAACCAACAAAATATCTATTAGGGCTAGTAAAACTAGAACTCCCTTCTGCCATGCCAACTTTTACCTTGGAAAAAGACATTGGCTTTAAGAGCTTATAGCTGCATCCCAGGAGAAAGAGAAAGAGAGTTTTGGTAAGAAAACAAATCAAGATATTGCTCTGTTATAATTAATATTATTACCATAATGCACCCTCAAATTTTCTTTTATTAACTATTGAAAGGATACCATCCAAATAACTTTGATATTTTTGCTATTCTTTTTTAAAGCCAATCTTTTACATTCTGTTATCTACATGATAAATAATTTATAGATGCTAAAATGAACAAATCTTAAATGTATAGTTTGAAAATTTTGTTTTCCTTGTGCAGGCATCTGTGAAACTACCACACTTGTCAAATTTCTAAATGTTTTTCTCACACCAAAAATTTCCCTTCAACTGCTTTGCAATAAACATTCACCAGCAGAGATAAAGACTATCCTCATTCCTCTCATGTAATATCAGTTTTGTCTACTGTTGAATTTCTTTTAAATAAAATCTTACAGTGTCTATGCTTTTGAGTATCTTCTCCCTAAAATAACAGTCTTTTAAAGATGTATCTAGACTGCTTAGTGTACAAGTTTAAAAATTTTAAATTTATTACCAAGTTTTATTCCACTGAGTGAATGTTCTATGAATATAACCTCATCTTGGCATCCATTTCTCAGATGACCTAAATTAACATAATTGGTACTGGGAGTGGTCTGAGAAACAGATGAAAATGGGGATTTGTAACTGGCTCATCACCTGGTGGCCAATAAGATTCCACTGCAAATGGTAGGGTTCCCAGGTGGCTCAATGATAAAGAATCCACCTGCCAATGCAGGAGACGCGGGTTCAAGTCCTGGCTCAGGATGATCCCCTGGAGGAGGAAATGGCAACCCACTCCAGTATTCTTGCCTGGAAATTTCCATGGACAGAAGAGCCTAGCAGGCTACAGTCCGTGGGGTCATAAAGAATTGGCTATGACTGAGTGGGTGAGCATGCATTCACACAAGTGGTAGATGGGACACAGCCCTGGCTTAGTGTAGTTGGCAGATGGCTAAATATTTCATGGGTGGTGATCTGGGAATACAACCTGTTGGAAAGGAATGCTATTGCAGGTGAATGATTCTTTTATTTAAAAGAAAGAGAAGAGAAATTCCTGCAAAGAGTGCAGTTGTTTGCTTATTGTAAGTTGTATTGATGCCTTGAAATAAAAAGAAATTGAAAGCCATTAACTAACAAACGTTAAAGGTTAGGTGTAAGGACTTAAAGACTCTTTGGTAGTTTACAAAGAGTTCCTTGTCTCCTGAATAGGTAGACACAGACAGCAAGATATTGAAGATCTGACAGAGTTACACAAGTATACCTATAGAATATCCTTCACCTTTGAAACTGTCAGTTACTCTGTAATGTCTGATGCTTTGCAACCCCATGGACTGCAGCCCACCAGGCTCCTCTGCCCATGGAATTCTCTAGGCAAGAATACTGAAGTGTGTTGGCATTCCCTTTTCTAGGGGATCTTCCACAGTTACACAGATCCAAAAAAAGTACAAACATTCTAGGCATGTGTATCATGCACTGGTAGGGAAAAGTTTTATACCCTGAAATATGGAGTGAGTACATCTGGATAAATGCCGCGGCGGACTTCGGTTCTACAGACTCCTTAACATCAGTAAGAGCTAGAACTTTCTCCTGCTCAAGGAGCTTCAGAGGCATCTCTTCTGCCAGGAAATTGGTCATCTTTCAGGCCTGGACTAGAGTAGAAGCCCAGCATAACCCCTGGGATACGCTGGGCCTAATAAAAGTGAAAGAGACTGGTGTAAAAAGGAATGCAGATGTATAGAATAGACTCGTGGACTTTGTGGATGAGGGTAAGGGTGGGATGATATGGGAGAAGGGCATTGAAGCATGTTAATTGTCATGTGTCTAATCAATCGCCAGCCCAGGATTGATGCTCGGGACTGGTGCAGCGAGATTTCCCGGGGGGGAGGGAGGAGGGAGGGGGGACCCGGAGGGGAAGCATATGTAAACCCATGGTGATATCATGACAATGTATGGCAAAAACAATAAAAAAAAAACAATTAAATAAAAAAAATAAAATAAAAATAAAAATCATTTAAAAAAAAAAGTGAAAGAGACTATATACTAAGGTAATTGTGAGATTTTACTGTCATGTTCTGGCAGGAGCCATGAGAGTATTATTGAAGGGAATATTCATGCATTGTTCTCTTCATTCCAAAGGGAATCTTTATGACAGTTATTTTTAATTCTCAATCAGGTAAATTATGAACTCTGTTTCATTAGTGTCAGTTTCTGAAGATTTACCTTGCTTCTTTATTTAGAACATCTTTGCCGGTTCTCTGTTGATTCTCTGTGGTGGTCTCTAAACATTAGACCATGCAGGCATCTCTGCCAGTCTTCACAGACTGGCCTTGTACAGGAGAGGGTCCTGACCAATAAACCCAAACAGAGGTTCTGGAGACCTTTGCCAATGGTTTCCCTCCTCAGGAGGAAGCATGCCTCTTGGCAGTGATTTTTGTTTTCTCACTCTGTGGACAGATCGTGGTGGGGTATGTGGGTAGAGCTTTGGCATCTAGAAGCCCAACCTGCCATCTCCATTGTCCCCCAGTGCCTGGACTCTATCAGAACCATCAAAGCTCCAAGCCTGGTGAGATAAGTACTAGTTCTTTGGGAATCCTCTGTGAAGTTGGGATGCTAGATCCATAAATTAACTCTTTTCCTTTACAGGTGGAAGCTGAGAGCTGAAATTTTTTATCCACTCAGTTTTTGCTAAGTTATAGAGGATCATTGATATAACTGGCCCAGCTAACTGCCTCTGTCTTCCCCCAGACAGCCAGCCTGTGACAGACCTGTCAGAACTCCAAGACTAGCAAGACCTGAATCTCCTTGCCTGATTTGGTGAGTCTGTTTTTTCATCCTCCAGGGGTAAAAGAGACTTTCAATTGGTTTCAGAGTTCTCACAAAGAAAATCTGTCCACAGATTGCTGTTAAATTGGTGTGTTTGTTGGAGAGCAATGGTCAAGGGATTCCTCCTCTCATGTTGCTCTTAGCATCGAGAAGTGATGTGAGCTGTGATGTGAATGAGTCTTGAAAACATTGAAGAGAAGCCAGTCTGAAAAGACCACATGCTTGCTTCCCTCACACTCCCGGCTCTAGGCAACCATTAGTCTACTTTCTACTTCTAAGGGTTTGCCTATAAAGGACATTTCACACAAATGGACTCAATAAGGTGTAGTTTTTAGTGACTCATTTCTTTAACTTAGACAAACGTTTTCAAGATTGAAGCATAGTGTAGCATATACCAGTATCTGATTCACTTGTATTGCCAAATAATATTCCATTGTATGGATATAGCATGTTTTATTTATCCATTCATTAGTTGATGAACATTTGGGTTGTTTTAACATCCTTACTAGTATGATGAAAGCTGCTACAATCATTTTAGTATAGTTTTTGGGGTGTACATGTACAAAATCTGTGAGGATGTATTTGGAATGAAATGACTAGGACACGTAGTAATTCTATATTTAACATTTTTTGAGGAACTGCCAAAATTCTCTCCAAAACGGTTATACCATTTTGTATTTCATCAGCAGTATATGAAGGTTCCAATTATTCTACATCCTTGTCAACTCTTGTTATTTGTCACCTTTTTGATTATAGCCATCTTAGGGGAAATAATTATAATTTTTATGAGACAATTTTAGGTATAGTATAAAACTGTTTTTTTTTTTTTTTTTTTTTACTTTTCATTGCTTTATTTATTTATTTATTTATTTTATTGTTTTTGCCATACATTGTCATGATATCACCATGGGTTTACATATGCTTCCCCACCGGGTCCCCCCTCCCTCCTCCCTCCCCCCCGGGAAATCTCGGCTGCACCAGTCCCGAGCATCAATCCTGGGCTGGCGATTGATTAGACACATGACAATTAACATGCTTCAATGCCCTTCTCCCATCTCATCCCACCCTTACCCTCATCCACAAAGTCCACAAGTCTATTCTATACATCTGCGTTCCTTTTGTTGTCTCCCATGTTGGGTTCTCATTACTGTCTTTCTAAATTCCATATATATGTGTTAATATACTGTATTGTTGTTTTTGCTTCTGGCTTACTTCACTCTGGATAATGGGCTCCAGTTTCGTCCATCTGAGTAGAATTGCTTCAAATGAATTTTTTTTAATGCTGAGTAATATTCCATTGTGTATATATACCACAGCTTTCTTATCCATTTGTCAGTTGATGGGCATCTAGGTTGCTTCCATGTTTCACTGGTAATTTTTTAAGAGCATTCTGATCAATAATATGTTATAGGTTATTTTGACATTTGTTAACTACTAAGCATGAATTTAGCTTGCCATACAGTTTAAAGAAAGGCTACCAACATGCTGTAAAGAATCTGAGAATTGTGCTTTAACAGCATCACTCTGGATGAAGTTGAGGATGCATTGAATGGAGAAAAAAATCTATATGCCTCTTTAGGATTAATTTCAAAACTATTGCTTAGAACAAGAAGAAATGTTTAGTCTCTTGAACTGGGGAAGAATATTTAAGATTGGCCATCAGTAAGTTTGGGATTCTGAATTCAGCAATAAATGCCCCCTCCCCCTCAACACTAACAGCTTAATTTGCTTATAATTGCAATAAAAATTGCAACCTTACCAAAGGCAACTGAACCATAGTCTAAGCACTTGGAGAGAACAAGTTATGTAGTATGTTACATAAAATCAAAAAACTGTGCTTCTACTTTTATTTGCTTAGGTTTGAAAGTCAACTGTGCATACAAATGGCATTTCTTAGAGTGTTTGATTTCAAGGCCTCTCTATGCAAGTCTATTGAAATTGCCCTTTTATTGTTTTCTTCTTTGGTATCTTATGTTCAATCTAGCATTTTGTATTTATGATGCTGCAAATTATAATTTTTTATTCTTACGTTTTCTCTCATTGGTTCAAATTCTTTCAATCATTATTTATGCAGAGTGTCTCATTTAATGATAGTATAAATGACTGTCATTTGTATAAATAGTCATTTATAAATGACTATGAGTATAAATGATAGTATTATGACTGTCATTAGCAACCCATATCAATTAAAGCAATCTCTAATAGTATTCACCATTTTTTTATTTCTTCCCTAACAAATACATATTGCCTGTATCATAAAGTATTTAATGAATTTTATACATCTATTTTGCTGAGATCACTAATTATCATTATAACAACATTATGTAAATTTAAGATATATATCATTAATTTTTCTGTATCAGTTATGATTCTAAAATAAGAAAGTAAAAACATGTATTGCATATGTATTCAAATTATATTAGAATTATATGTGAAATCTGGGTTATTTATACAGTTATAAAATCTAAAAGTTCTATGTGGAGCTAACATTTTGGAACTTTAATTTTTTCATGGCCTCTTGCATTTTCTGATTTCTCAAGGTGTAAATAATAGGATTCAACAAG
>SRVM01011078.1:0-12471 GCA_007570785.1 Antilocapra americana | reverse complement strand
GAGCTTTGTTCCTTGACACTATATCCCTGCTCTGCCCCCTCCCACACCTGGGACCAGAAGCCCAGAGGGTGCTCTTTTATTTCGCCATTGCCACAGGTCCCAAACAAACCCTTCAGGGTAACCGACCGTGGCCAATTCACAAGCCTGTCCCAGTTAGTGTCCCTAAAGCCTGTGATTGTTTAGGGGTGGTGGGTCAGGGGTATGTTTGTATTTTGTAGAAAACAATAAAACCAGAAAGGCTCTCGTGTTTTGCCAGTATGACAAGCCCTCCCCAGGCAGTCAGGTGGGGCACAAGCACCAGGCTGCTACTTTTAAACTGGAAAGAGCCTCTGAGGTTAGTAGGATGTCATCAGTTTAATGGAAGAGAAAGATATCTCTCACAGGCACCCACGTGCTAGGGGAATGACACCCCAGGATTATCCTGGCAACCTTCCCTTCCCTGTCCTCATTCTCCAACATCTCGGCACTCACAGGACTTTCTGTTGCTTTCTAGCTGACTCACCAGTTGCTGGGCTGCATCCTGCGGGTGTGCATGCTTGTTGACCCCAGCCTAGAGACCGAATCAAGAGCCGGGAGACAGGGACAAAGACGTCCATGGCCTATTAGATAAGGAATCTTACGTGTCCAGAAAAGAAGGGTCCTAGTGCAACAGCATACCATGTTCAGCAGAGAGCAGGAAGGACGTGGAGGCAATCTTCACCGCTTGAGGGAGGAACCCACCAGTCTAACAGGGAGATGACGTCAGTTTGCTCATCAGTTACCAGGGAAACCAGGGTCTGGGCAGCTGTAGGCAGTTACCATTAAACCCTGTAATGAAGAGATATGGATAGTCATGTGAATGAAGGAGGGCTAAGCAGGGGATGAACAGAGCGCATAGAAAGCCATCCTGAGGCAAGTGGAGAGTTGTCCTAGATCTACAGCAGAAAGCAAGAGAGTGACCCCGGCCAGAGGGCAGCTCCCCAGACGCTGTCTCCCACAGGCTGTTGCCTCCGCAGCCCTTCACCTGCCCCACTTCTGCTCAGATTGGCCAGGCAGCTCCCAGCTCTTTCCTAGGGTCTGAGCAGTAATGCTGAGATGGAGGTGGAAGAGAAGCGGGCACAGCAGGTGCTGTTTCTTGGACTCTGCAGAGGCAGGCTGCTTTGGCAAGAGCTCTAGGACGTTGTGCAACTTGCTGGTTGGGCTTCCCCGGACCTTGGATTCCCGGACATCATGAAACACAGACACCGATGCGGCCACTTGACGCACAGGGCCGCAGTGAGGTGCCGGTGAGACCCTGGGCCGAGGGTGCTCTTTGAACTCTTAGGAGTGTGTAGTCCTGCCACGTTAGTGGCAGCTGTCCAGAACCCAGGTGGAGACCTGAGTTCAGGTGGGCGTTTAATTGATTGAGTCAATAATAAGGAAATTACCCTATTTTCCGAAGAGAATTCTCAGGAAACTGGAGCTGAGGGTCACATCATAGGCCAGGTATAAAGAGCCAGTGCTTACCCAGGAACTCTAATTTGCCTGGATGTTCTGGAGCCTTACAGGAAGAAATTGTGAGTGTCTCTGTCCTTGCTTCTTACTTTGTTTTCCAGTGTCTGATGAATACCTCCCTGCCTGTGTGGGTGTTGAAGAAAGTTGGGTGTGTGTAGATCTTCCACTCTAGGAGGGTCAGTGCTGGTGGTGGTGACAAGCTAGGCAATAAGGGGTGCTCTTCACTCTGCTCCCTTTGTTTGGTGGGAGATATGTTTCCAGGACAGGGAGAGGGGGAGAGATGGGTGTGGGATCCAACCAGATCTCTGATGCCATTGTCTGGAAGTCCCCAGGGTAAATGCAATTCATCCTCTTCTTGGAAGGAGGCACTTCTCTGGTCAGGAAACCCCTTCCCTCCCATCAGCTTGCTTGGCAAACTTCAGTGCTTTGCACAGGTCCGTCAGGACCAGGCTGCATCGAGCTTTCTGGCTTTCTGGCTTTCTGCCAGGTCTCTGTACCTTCCATGATTCTTTTACATGCTCAAAACTTTACTTTCTCTCTGAGAGAGGAAACAAGTCCAACACTGGGAGTGACCCACGTCCTGCACCCACCCTGATCTCACTTAGCTCCTGAGTCCCTTTCTGATGGTAACCAGAAGCTCTTCTGGACATCGGCTTCCCTCCTCTGAAGCCAGCCTCCCCCTCATGGCACTCATCTCTAACGCCCCCTCTTCCATGAGGCCCCTGTCCCAAGTCCTCTCAGGAGATCTGGGCAGGACTCGAGGTGTGCCAGGAACTTTCCTGGGGGAGCCCAGGAATGAGAAATCCTGACAAATAAGCAGTCATGCACTGTTCTGTGCTCAGGACAGGCCTGACAAGCGTTAGGACTTAGGCTTTTCTTTCAGATAGCACTGCAGACTCCAGCCCTAGTCTGCCCAGAGCAGCAAGTGAGAGGAAACAAGCCAGCACTGTAAGAGGTAAAGCTACCAACTTACTGGTACAGAAAGGGATAAAGAGGCCCAGACAGGGAAGGGTCCCAGCCGAGGGCCCTCAGTGAGTCCCTCCTGGTGGGACAGTGGCCTCAGGAAGGAATTCTACATCCTGGCCAAAGTGCCCCTGGCAAGGATGACAAGCCCAAAAAGGGATGACACACAGCATCTGAGAGTAGGTTCATGCTGCTGCAGACCGGTTCAGAGGTCCAGCTGGTCCACTCAGGTCCTCCCTAGCCAGACCTTATCCTAACTTACCCTAAACTGCTTTTGGAGCCCTGCTACTCTTGACTCCAGAGGATGGGAGAGGAGAAGGGGGAAGGGCTTCTCCTGACCAGCAGGAGCTGGGCCAGCCCTAATCCTTTCCCTTGGACCAAGAGCACTCCTTATTTCTGTTCCTCTGCCTAGGCCATGCCTCTCCTCCCTCTCTCCGTGCTGCTCCTGCTCACACAGACCTGGAGATCCCTGGGAGCAGAAATGAAGGTCTATTCCCAGAAAACACTGGCCAATGGCTGTGCCCTGGTTGTGTGTAGCCCCACGGAGAGGGGCTTGCCTGGTCGTGATGGACAAGATGGGAGAGAAGCCCTCCGAGGCGAGAAGGGAGATCCAGGTAGAGCTGGGACCATGGGCTTACCCTGGTGGGAAGGGGTGGGCACTGGATTGTAATCAACCCCCAAACTCTGAATCTTCTGCTGTGGAAATCTTGAAGATGGTTTTTCCAAGAGAGGAGGTTTCCCCCAGATTTTCAGTCCACTTAAAACATGGCTTTACTGGTTGGTAAAGCCTGGCTTGCCCAAGCCCCCAGCTCCATAACCACTGGTCCTGATTCCTCTCCTAGAATCTTCTCCTAGGACTCTAACCACTTCAAGAATGTACAAACATGAGTGAATGACTGGTATTTGGAGTCCCTCCTCCAGAACTCGTTGGGCTTCCCAGGTGGTGCTAGTGGTATAGAACCTGCTTGACAATGCAAGGGACTTAGGAAATGCAGGTTTGACCCCTGGGTCAGATAGATCCCCTGGAGGAGGGCATAGCAACCCACTCCTGTATTCTTGCTTAGAGAATCCCATGGACAGAGAAGCCTGGCCTGCTTTGGTACATTGGGTTGCACAGGAGTGAAGTGATTTAGTACATACATGTAGGAGACATAGGAGATGTAGGTTTGACCCCAGGGTTGGGATCATGTCCTGGATAGAAAATGGCAACTCACTCCATTTTTGCCTGGAGAATCTCATGGACAGAGGAATCCGTCAGGCTATAATCCACAGAGTCACAAAGAGTCAGATGCTACTGAGCACACACCCTCCAAAACTTAACTGTTGTTCATTTTTATTAAATGTTGCCTCTGCAGAATGTTAAATATTTTTAAACTGATGGCAGTGTTGTAAGTTTCAGTTTAATCATCTGTAGATGGGAATAATATCGACCACACAGTGACAAACAATTGAGCCAAGGCTTCATTTCTTTGCTGAGTCTTCAAGATAAAGTTATCACCTGCTATACCAACCAGCTGGAGAAGGCAATGGCAACCCACTCCAGTACTCTTGCCTGGAAAATACCATGGACGGGGGAGCCTGATGGGCTGCAGTCCATGGGGTCGCAAAGAGTCAGACACGACAGCAGCAGCAGCATACCAACCAGCGAATTCTCCTGAGGTTTCCAAATGTACTGATTATTAAGGAAATTGTCTGGAAACACTGCCCCACAGGAGAAGATCTGGGTGTTACTGGCAAGAAGAGAGAATCTGATGAACCAGCGACAAGGACAAGGGAACCACCATGGCCCTTGGTCAGGGCTCTGGGGGATCAACTGAGGTCTTTTATCTTTCTGGAGTTTGTGCTTTGATTGGAGAGGAAAGAAATGAACATCGTTAAAGCTGAAAAGAATACATAACATCCCCAGGATTTGTAGGGTAAGAGACAAGTGTCTGTCTTGTAGAGAGAAAGTACCCCCATCATGAATGGGCTGGGGCTAGAGAAGCCTGCTTAGATGTGATCTCAGAGGAGGGGTGGTATTCAAGGTGCCAGCTCTCTCTAGCTCCCCAAGGGGCCCTGAATTGAAAGGTATCCCTTCCTCTACCTCCCTGCTCTCATGGCCACCATGGTTTGTCCACAAGGATGGGCAACCTCTAATGCTCCCTTCTAAGGAGTGACTTGCTTCCAAGGTACCTGCTGCCTTCCCCAGCCAGTGGGGAGCCCAGGAGAGGCTCAGCCAGGGACCAGGTGTCTCTGCTTGAGCACAGTGCACCAGGGGGTCTGGGATGTGGGGCTCATCCTCCGGGCTCCCACTGAAAGCCTAGTGAGAACTGGAACTAAGAGCAGGACGCAAGGTCCAGCACAGAGGCTCTCACCACCTGCACATTCTTGGCCCAGGCAAGCCTGGCCCTTCCTACCCAGGGGGAATGGTTTCCAGATCTGAAATGTCACCTCTCCTCTCCAGGTCTCTGAATTCTCTTCTGCCTTGAAGTCCTGTTTCCTACGAATATGTGTGTGTCCATGGGTTGAAGGTGCTGGGATGGGACAAGGGACATCTCATAAGCTGTTTTCTTCACTCATTATGTGGGCCTCACAGTTTCAAATTCAGTGACAAGTTCCTTGCAGACCAGGACCTGGTGCTAACATTTACATCCTGCTCAGTGATAGGCAGAAAGCTATGTTCCTCAGATAGTTTCTCAGTAAACAGAGAAATGAAATGAGGAAATGAAGAAATAAGTAAATGAACAAATTAGTAGTAACTGACAGATTTCTTTTGTTGTCTTTTTGCACATGAATGCTTTACTCACAACAGTCAAAAGATGGAAGCAACCCAAGTGTCTATCAACTTTTATCCTCGGTGAATGAATAAAGAAAATGTATTGTATTCATACTATTGAACATTTCTCAGCCATAGAGAGGAATGAAGTACTGAGATGTGCTACAGATTGGATGAGCCTGAAGAATCTCACTGCTACTTTAACAAGGCAGACACAAAGGGTCATATATGGTATGCAGTTATATAAAATATCCAGAATAGGTAACAGAGACACACAGCTGCCTAGAGGTAGCCAGGCCTGGCAGGAGGCAGGGATGGAGTGATAAATGGGTATGAGGTTTCCTTTGGGATTAATGAAGTAGTCCTGAGCTAAAGAGAAGTGGTAGTTGTATACAATTATGTCAATGTTCTAAATGATGTTGAATTGTATACTTTAAATGGTTAATTATAGGAAATTCCTGGAGGTCCAGAGGTTAGCATTTGGTGTTCTCACTGCCAGGCCTCAGGTTCAATCCCTGATTAGGTAACTGAGATCCTGAAAGCTACACATCACAGTAAAAAAAAAAAAGGTTATTTTTATGTTATGTGAATTTCATCTCAGTGAAAAAAAATATAACAAAACTCACAGAATTAAATGTATAATTCCTAAATCAATAGGCATTAGTCCCTTTAGTGTTTGAAGGCAAATCTCCTATATTTCAGACTTCTTAACATAATGTGATTTTTAAAAAATGTTTGGTCATTTTTCCAAAACAAATTAGTATGTGGTCACTAAATATAAAAAGATGAAAATTAAAATTGCCTGAATTGTGTCCCTTAGAAAAAACACCTTTGTATATGCTGTTCTTTTGGTATTTTCAGTATGCCACATGCCTGTCACGTGCAATGACATGTTGAAGAAACAGAATCATATTAAATAGAGTGTTTATAACTTACTTTTATCACTTAATAATGCACAATAATTTCATCTATCTTCCCTAATTTTAAAAGTATGTTAAAAGTATTGTTTTTTTTCTTTATGTTAAAATAGAATTGATCTATAATAGATTCAGATGTATATCATAATTATTTCATATTTGTATGTATTGTAAAATGATTGTCACAATAAGTCATCAACACACATAGTTAAAATTTGTGTGTGATGAGAACTTTTAAGATCTGCTTGTTCAGCAATGTTCAAATGCAACCCAAGATTACTAACTATAGTAACTTCACTGTGCATTGTATTCCTAGGACTCAAATTTTTTTTAACTGGTCAATTGTACCTTTTGAAGATTTCTTTCTATCCATTCTGCTCACTTCTCAATCTCACCTCCAGCAACTACAAATCTGTTCTCTGAATCTGTGAGTATGTTGTTTTTGTTTATTTTGTTAGATTTCACATAAAAGTGAGATCATATAGTACCGCCCTTGTCTGTGATTTATTCCATTAAGCACAGTGCCTTCAAGGTTCACCAGTGTTGCTGCAAATAGCAAGATTTCACTCCCTTTATGCCTGAATAATGTTCCATTGTATATGCACCCTGCATTTTCTACATCCATTCATCCATCCACAGATACTTGGACTCTAGGCTACATCCATGTCTGGGCTAAACAATGCTGCAATTAACTTGGGGGTACATATATCTTTTCAGGTTAGTGTTTTCATTTTCTTTAGTTAAATATTCAGAAGTGTAATTAGTGGATTATATGATAGTTCTATTTTTAACTTTCTGAGAAACACCTCCCTATTGTTCTCCATAGTGGCTGCCCCAGTTCACATCCCTACTGCACAAAGTTTCCCTTTTCTCCACATTCCCCAGCACTTCTTATTTGCTGTCTGATAATAGCCATTCTGACAGGTGTGAGGTGACAGCTCATTGTGCTTCTGATTTCTGTTCCTCTGGTGGTGTCAGGTGTCATTTCTTTCTATTTTTTTTTCAGTTTCATAAGATTTAGTTTAATTTATTTTAGTTGGAGGCTAATTACTTTACAATATTGTGGTGGTTTTTGCCATACATTGATATGAATCAGCCATGGGTGTACATGTGTTCCCCATCTTGAACCCCCTCCTACCTCCGTCCCCATCCCATCCCTCTGGGCCATCCCAGTGCACTAGCCCGGAACACTTGTCCCATGCATTGAACCTGGATTGGTGATCTGTTTCACATATGATAATAAACATGTTTCAATGCCATTCTCTCAGATCATCCCACCTTAAACTTTGGTTCTGGGAAGGGGGAAGGCAGGGAGTCCATGGTCAAGGGTAAAGGCTGACAGACCTACCTGCCATAAATACTGTGGCCTTGGGGAAGGGGCAGGTGCATTGTATGCAAAGTCAGGCGGGTCTTGGTCTGATCTGCCTCCAACTCTGCCAGCCTGATTCTTCACCTGTAACATGGGGATGTGGACACCCATTTCCTGGATCACCCCTGGACCAGTCACCTGAAGGGGGAGTGTCTACACCCTACAGAACCCGAAGGAATGCCAGAGCCCTGACCCTGGAGGCAGCTGGCTCCTCCTGGGCTGGGTCAGCTTTAGGTCCATCTTTTCTGCCACAGGGTCACCAGGACCTGCAGGACGAGCAGGAATGCCTGGACCAGCTGGCCCTATTGGGCTGAAAGGGGACAATGGCTCTGCTGGGGAACCCGGACCAAAGGGAGACACTGGACCACCGGGTGAGCATCTGGGCACGGAAGGCAGGTGTCTGCAGGCAGTAGGCGTGCACAGATTCTACCCCGGGAAGAGGAAGAAGGTCATTCTAAAGGTGGCATGGGGTTATTTCAGGGAAGACTGGAGCCCCTGGGGAGGGCGGAGTGGGGGCAACATCTTTAGGAGGACGCTGCCTGTCTGAGTTGTATTCAGCCCCATCCTTTATGCATTCCCGCTTCCAAGGAGATTCAGGGTCACTGACTGGGCTGGTCCTTTTCCCCAGGGCCTCCAGGTATGCCTGGTCCAGCTGGAAGAGAGGGCCCCTCAGGGAGGCAGGGGAGCATGGGACCTCCAGGCACACCAGGCCCCAGAGGAGAGACTGGGCCCAAAGGTAGGTGGGTGGTATGTGGTGGGTGAGGGAGGGGTGACATGGGCAGCCCTGGTGGGGACCAGGCTATGTGCACTGTGCCTGGAAAAGCCTGGAACCTCCACACCTGGTAGGCCTGGCCTGGGCCTCTCCCCCCACGTTCCCACACTGCCTGAATTTCCCCGATACTGTTCCTAGAGGAGGCCAAGCGGTCGGGAGCAGTCTCCCAGGTCGCTCTCTCACCTGGAGCTGTGGGTGACAAGCTGCACTGCTGAGGAAATGGTACCTGCTGAGGGCACTCTCAGCCATGTTTCTCCAGTGGGTTCCTTCCTCAGGAGGGGTGGGTGCCCCAGGCATGCAGGGCTCCCCAGGCTCCGCAGGTCTCAAAGGAGAGAGAGGTGCCCCCGGGGAACCCAGAGCCCCTTGACATGCTGGGGTGGCAGGTGAGCAATGGACATGCGGCTGGGCTCATGTTCCTCTGTGCCCGCCCCCACCAGCCACCAGGACAGAGCTGGCATTCCAGGGTGAGAACCAGTGTTGGGCTCTGGGAACTGTCTGTCTCCTGGGAGATGGTGGTGAGAGTAGCAGGAACTGTCTGTATTCAGGGAAGGCTGGTTGTTGGGTTATGGGACAGTCAGTGTATCAAGAGGATACAAGAAGAGGTTCCAGGCACAGAGCGACATGTATGTAGGAGGGTATACTGCTGGGGGATATGAAGTCCATGTATGGAGGTTGTGGGGGGGTACGAAAATGCTAAAATATATGTTCAGCACTCACCCATTTCTACTTCTCTGATCCCAGGGCCTGCTGGAGCCATAGGTCCACAGGGGCCTTCAGGTGCCAGGGGCCCCCGAGGACTAACGGGGGACAGAGGTACTCCTGGAGAAAGAGGAGCAAAGGGTGAGAGTGGGCTTGCAGGTAAGGAAGCCTTGGGGGCCCCCACTAGGTTAAGGGGCAGAGAAGAGACCTTATTCAGATCAGCTCTCATCTCAGGTAACCCATTTAGTTATAGGTGGCGGTCAAAGCAGGAAAAGATGAGGGTGGATGGCGAGGTGAACTCTGGTCTTAGCCTCTATGACTCGCTGGAGGACAACCTGAGCAGATTTTCTATCTGATCTTTAGGGCAAGCCAACCTCCCTCTCTAGTTCATCAGATAACCTTGAACATCAAATAACTCTATGGATGGAAAATACTCAAGCTATTTGTATTCCTCTCCTACAGCCATACCACTCCTTGGACCACGAAAGGCAGTGCTATCAGATTCCTAGAATTTGGAATTAAAATGACATCTGGTGCACTGTCAGTCAGGCACAGGCACCTGTTCAGGGGATACTGTTCACAAGAGAAACACAGGAAATCCTGTGGACGCAGAGGAGAGCTAGGTCAGCAGAAGAGGGCTTCCTAGACCTATGTTCTACCTCATTACCCCACCCTCAACTTGTGTCTGCACCTGGACACCCTTCCCTTGAGGCCAGGGTGCTCTGAGTGACCCCAGGCTGTTCTGGATCTGTCTTCACTCGGCCTCTCTCTCCTACAGAGGTCAATGCTCTCAGGCAGCGGGTGAGAATCTTAGAGGGACAACTCCAACACCTCCAAAATGCCTTCTCTCAGTATAAGAAAGGTGAGTTTCTGGACCTGACCCTGAGCCAGGCCCTGAGCGTGGGCCTCAGACTTAGTCTGGGCTTGGCTTGCAGTTCACTGGGCTTGGGTCTAAATTGGACTTGCTGGGACCATGACCGGGACTGGACCTCGACCTGGGGCAGGAGCGGGGCTAAGGACAGGGCTGGGACAGAGCTGTGCCCCACGTGCTCCAGGGGCTCAAGCAGACGCACGGGACAAGGAGGAGGATGCGGTCTGAGTCATCCATTCAGCAGACGTTACCCCAGCCTACCCTGGGCAGCAGGCCTATGACAGACAAGGGAACACCTAACCCAGGATGCATTTCTTCCATCAGTAGAGCCCAGTGTGCAAATGCCAGAGGAGAAGCTGCACAGCCCAGGGCAGCAGAGAATCCAGACGTGATCCTGAGATGGGGGTGGGATGCTGCCTGTGGGGTTCAAGCCTGCTGGGGACTTGTCCTTGGTGTGTGGCCACTGCATATCTGACCCTAAAGATGACCACGGGTCTGGAAGGAATAGGCTGCCTCCAGTCTCTGGCCAGTGCTGGACTCCCCCTGCACCTCTTGTGCTGTTTAAAGCAGAGATTCTTCCCTAAGTCTGGATCCTAGGCAGGCAGAGGCCTCTTGGAGCACACACCTGAGTGCCCTGTGCCTTTGGGATGCTCTACCAGCTGCCCCTCCTCCTCCTCTGCTCTCCCTGGTGACAGCTTTGAATGCACATCACTTATCAAACCTCACTGATCCAAAAACAAGGAAGAGTTCTCTGAAGAAGTAGAGCATATGGGGACCTGACTGAGTGAGACATAGGGTTGGCTCCTAAGAACTCAAGCCAACTAAGTACTGAAGTAGTGGGATGTGAATTTTCAGCAGTTTATGTCTTCCTTCATGCACAGTCATATTTACTACCTCACTCCCTGGTAGCTCAGCTGGTAAAGAATCTGCCTGCGGTGCAGGAGACCTGGGTTCGATCTCTGGGTTGGGAAAATCCCCTGGAATGTAAAATTGCAAACCACTTCAATATCCTTGCCTGGAAAAATCTCATGGACAGAGGACCCTGGTGGGCTTCGGTCCATGGGGTCAAAAAGAGTCAGTCATGAGTAAAAAACTAACCCTTCATGCAGGCTGATACAAACAAAGGAGAGTTTGGCCATATGTGCTAGCCACATGTGTATACCTAAACACCATCACTCAGTCCACACCATCTACATACATGAGCACACACGCACACATATGCACACCCATCCAGATGGATCTTGAGTCGGCCCATGTACCTTCAGATGGACACATGGATATACTCATGCATGCACACGCATACCCACCCAGATGAATGGGACGTAACATAATCATGGCACACGAGCTTGCACTGCTCTTGTCCATGGATGTGTGGGTGCCTTCCTGACTATGTGGACAATCTGGTCTCCAATTACTTGTTGAATCTAATCAGAGAAAAGGAGCAGTGGGTCAGGGTGCAGCCTGGGTTCAGAACCAGTCCAGTCAGCCCTCTTAGGAGCCCTGAAGATTTCCATGCATGACCCTGGAAGTCAGAGGGGTGTGGATGGGATGGAATAAAAAAGGATACTTAACACATCACATAGGGGATGCTTATTTGCAGTGTACCTCTGCCTTAGAAATAAGGGATTAGACTCTGACAAGAGAAGTGACTTACCCTTGTCACCTGGGCTGTCATTGCCAGTGTGAGGCTGAACACATGACCTTCTGAGGCCCAGACAGGGCTCTCTCCAAAGCTGATCGCACCCTGCCCTCCCGCCCCCACATAGGGCTCTCAGATGCTGTCATCCCTTGCTCAGTGGTCCAGGGAGGCTGACTGGCCATAGCATCCCCTGTGAGCATATGGGAGCCATCACTGGACTGCCCCCAGTGCAGAGGTCAGCACTTGGCTGCTCTCAGAGGCACTACTGTCCTCCCTTTTCTCCTTCTGTGCTTCACACAGCACAGAAGCGCTCTGACAACTCCACATGCCCAGTCATCATGAAAGGGTGAGAGTGAGCCACCTGCTTGGTGTTTTCCACACTCTCAGGAACTGCCCCGGGCTCTACAGCGTCATTTCCCTGCCAAAGTCCTTCCTATTTACACAGTAATTAAAGTCCTAGATCCTGGTGAACAACACGGGGAAGAACAGAAAGTGCACATTGGAGCTTTAGTGACACCTCCAACAAGCTGATCCTCATCTGCATTTGACAGTTGGGCAACTTTGGGCCTCTTGCGTAAGTACCTGAGTTTCAGGCTCCTCACCTCTTGCACAATGGATTATTGGGAGCTAAGTGCCTCACTTTTGTTCTATCTGGTGCCCTGGTAGCCTCGTGGGAGCTGGGGACTCCAGCTGGATCACAAGGTCTAGGTGCTGCCACATCCCCAACCTGGCTCTCGTCTTCCCCTAGTGGTGCTCTTCCCTAATGGCCTGGCTGTTGGAGAGAAGATCTTCAAGACGGCAGGTGCTGTAAAATCATATTCAGGTGCTCTGCAGCTCTGCAGAGAGGCTAAGGGACAGCTGGCCTCCCCACGCTCTGCAGCCGAGAACGAGGCTGTGACACAGCTGGTCAGAGCCCAGAATAAGGATGCTTTCCTGAGCATGAATGACATCTCCATGGAGGGCAGGTTCACGTACCCCACGGGGGAGTCACTGGTCTATTCCAACTGGGCCAG
>SRVM01011059.1:0-17853 GCA_007570785.1 Antilocapra americana | reverse complement strand
GTTGAAGGAGTTAACTTTACTCCCGAGTTGCTATTGGCATAGTTAGGAGGGTTTGTGACATTGTTTGCTCCTGTGAATGACCCTCTGATTGACTGCCAGTTTGCATGGACCTAGACGAGTCAGCCGGAGTCCATCACAGGCGAATTAAAAATGACTAGCCCATGTGCAGTGTAGGCCTCACTGATTCCCACTGGGGAATTCCAGGCTGGGAATCCTGGAGACAAGCAGTAACCTGGATTTTTGTTTCATTATCTCTGACTTCTGGATTCTGAATCTGCTGCAAGAGATGTTAAAAGGATCATCCCCTTTGTCAGTCAGGAGTTCCTGCTCCAGACCCTCCTTCCCTGGTGTTATTTATACAAGGCACCGGCTGCACCCAGACTTTGTTGGGGGACCTGAAGACCAATCACCCTTCTTGTCATGCTCAGCCCTTCCCCTGTTCTGTGCCCCTCCTCAGGGCATCCCTTCCTAAGACTCAATTCCCCGACCCTGTACTCTGCAGAACTGTGGAGCCCCAAATGAGAAATCTCAAGATCCAGGGAGACTTGGCAGAAATCTTGAGATTATATTCATTTATTTCACCTTTTTCTTTTAATCTCTGGAAAGCTTAGCATCCATGTACAAATTTATTTTCCCTGTGATAGAAATCTGCTAAGCCTAAACTGTCACAAGCCCCAGAGTCCAATTTGGATTTTGAGCACTTTTTCCTCTCTAAGTATGGCACAGGAGGATGAATCAAAACCATCTAGCAGAATTCCTTTAAGTGGTGGGCTACCTGGTATCATGGATTAGGTTGGGAGAGGAGTTATTTTCAACAAGTGGTTAGAGATACCCTTCCAAATCACATATGGGCCCTATGTCAATTTCACTTTCCTTTAGTATAGGAAATCATGATATGCACATGAATAATATTAACCTCATTTTAATTCTTTGAAAGAAATATTAGGAATTCAAAGTATTGCAGCAATATATTTTCTGTATGACATTATAAAATTAATTTGTAGAGTTTAATTTCATTCTATATAGTTGAATCTAGTACTAAATAGAATGAAATTAAACTCTGCCAAAGTTGGGGCTTCCCTGATAGCTCAGTTGGTAAAGAATCCACCTGCAATGCAGGAGACCCAGGTTTGATTCCTGGGTTGTGATGATCTGCTGGAGAAGGGATAGGCTGCCCTCTCCAGTATTCTTGGGCTTCTCTTGTGGCTCAGCTGGTAAAGAAGCTGCCTGCAATGCAGGAGACTGGAGTTCGATCCCTCGGTTGGGAAGATCCCTTGGAGAAGGGAACAGCTATACAGTCCAGTACTCTGGCCTGGAGAATTCCATGGGATCCCAAAGAATTGGACATGACTGAGCAACTTTGACTTCGTTTAAAAAATTGATATGAGTATCTCCAGCATGTGTTTTTTCCATGAAGGATAAAAGAAGACTGTTGTCTAGTACCTAGAAAGGTATGTAAATAAACTCACCCTCTAGAATAATGCCTGGAATATTAATCTAGTGTATAAATATATTCCTGTGATGTATCTTTTTAAATAGACATGTCCAGCAAGCTATTTTAATCTTCAGGGCAGATGAGTATACATGCCTGGGAGCCAGTGACGATGTGAGAGGCATCCAGAAAGAGATTGGGATGGAGGGGAGACTATTCCTCATTCCTCAGAGCAGACCTCTCAGAGATACTCCTCTGACCTGGTCCCACACAAGGTCCATAAGGTTGGCATCTCATCTGCTTGAAGCCTGGGGACAAGATATAATCTCAGTCATACTGTGTGTGGTCCATCTGACAGTGGGGCTGGTACTAGCCAGTGTCCCCACCAGGCAAACATCCCTGTAGCCTGAGAAGATACCGGTGCAGCCAGGAATTAGCCGCTGCAGGCAATGCTCTCGTTATGCTGATGCAGTGTAAAAACTATGAAAATGGTTGGCTTTACCTTTAGCCTCTTCCTTTTTACTCAAAGAAGCATCAGTGTACCAAAAAGTGGGGAGCTAGAAAGAAACCAAAGAATTCATTCAGTCCACCTGCTGCCTTGGTGGAACCATGTGAGTTTAGACACTACACCAGATCTTTCTGTGGGACCAGTGTCACCAACATGTTCACTCAACTGCTTGGCATCACTTTTGAGTTTACGGAGCACACTGAAGGTTCAGAAGCGGAAACCAGTTCTGCCCTGGTTGTGAAGACAGAGGAAGGAACTGGGGTAGGAATATCCCAGGCCACCCTTGGTTGTGGCAGTTGGCGCCCACACCTTTACCACTTGCTCTGGGGGCAAGACAGATATCGCCAACACGGCTTGCCCAAGGTACTTCCATGGGCACTTCTAATATAGGTCCTTCAGTGAAATTTTTTGGGTTTCTCTTATCACATTTGTAAGATTGCTGGATTTATACAGAAATTTGAACCTGTGCTACCTTAAAGGCTAGCTTCCAAAGAAGGAGAGACAGGAGCTTAATCCAGTATTCTGGAACATTCTTTTTTGGTCATACAAAGTGTCTTTTGCCTCCACGGGAAGGTTACTGAAGACTGTTGAAAGTGCCTGTAGGGCATTTTGAACCATTTATACGCAGCCTTCTTTTCAGCCATTCCTTACTAATTTGCCTCTACAGAGTTAGCCTTGGAGGTCTAGCAACTTCACGTTTAAACCATTGATGGCAGCCTCTTCCCTCAGCCTCTCTTTTCCTGCACTCTGCCATCTCTCAGTAACACTAGAGTGAGCAGGCTTGCAAAGATACAGAACCCTGAGTTGTGGGCCTGCACACATAATACATGAAGGATAACCCACAGGCAGGCCTGCCATAGGGAGCACCAGCCTCGATTGACTTTTAAGATAGTTGAAGTCAGAGGCAGTAATCTAGCTGCTTTGTAATTGAGCATTGTCAGGAAAACGAGTGTACCCGGGGCACTGTACTTAGCAGGTGGGTATCACTGGTTGGAGGACCAGATGCCATGAGGTGGGGAATGGTCTGGAAATGGGTCCTTCAGTCATTGGTTTATTTCTACAGTTTCAGGATCATCCTTTTTTGTAGTCTAAATCAACCAAAATGCCTGACGACAGAAACATGGGTTGAGCTGAGGTGTGCTCAATTCCTATGATGGCAATGGAAGACTTGAGCACAGTGTTCATTCTACAGATAAGAACACTGTGCTTCAAGAATTCAACCATTACAACATAAGAGCTGAACACAAGCACTGTGATACCATGACAGTTGATCTGATGATTAAGTCAGCTACTAAATGACTAACAGACATGATGAACTGAAGAAAAGGATGGGTCACATTTTGTCAGATGGAGCAAAATTTCATCACGCTGCTCAGAACAATGCACAATTTAAAACTTATAAATTATTTCTGGAATCTGCCACTTAATATTTTTAGACCAATATGTTAACCACATAGACCATGGGTAACAAGTCATAGACTGCAAAACTGTACCTGTGTGTGTCTATTGGGTTACTG
Source organism: Antilocapra americana (assembly GCA_007570785.1). Lineage (NCBI taxonomy): Eukaryota > Metazoa > Chordata > Mammalia > Artiodactyla > Antilocapridae > Antilocapra > Antilocapra americana. The sequence continues at coordinate 14,396 of SRVM01011059.1, read as the reverse complement.
CATAGTTTTTAAAGATGTCTCCATTGGGTAGAACTGGGTTAAGAGTAAATGAGATCTTTCTTATAAATTCTTATAAATGTACTATTATCTCAAACTAAAAAAATATTAAAAGAGAGAATTCCCTGGTGGTACAAAGGTTAGAACTTTTCACTCTCACTGCCAAGAGCCCAAGTTTCATTCCTTGATATGGGAACAAAGATAACGCATGTCCTGCATACTGTTCAGTGCAGTAAAAAAAAAATAGTAGAGAGTAAATAAAAGCATCTGCACATGAGGCATGATTATATGCTTTCTAAGAACACATACAGAAAATAGACACTGAGCATATTAAACTGATCACTTACTGATAGGAAAGATGAGAAGAATGGAGTGAAAATGAGTATAAAGGATATATTTTGTTAACAGGTGAAAAAGTTTTAAATTTTAAAATACTCTTAGTTCAGTTGGCTCACACTTGGCTTGTGCATCCTTGCTAAGTTGCTTCAGTCATGTCTGACTGTTGGCAACCCTGCGGACTGTAGCCCCACGAGGCTCCTCTGTCCATGGGATTCTCCAGGCAAGAGTACTGGAGTGGGTTGCCATTTTCTCCTCCAGGGACCTTCCTATCCCAGGGATCAAACTAGTATCTCCCAGGTCTCCTGCATTGGTAGACAGATTCTTTGTGACTGAGTCACCTGGGAAGCCCAGATATACTCATAGGTATCATATAATTGACTCAGGTAGGTAGGCAAAATATAGCTCCATTTTTAGCTCCAGGTGTTAAGCATTTACACAACCACTGATGTAATTCAAGTCACTGTGTCACTATAGTAACCATTAAGTTTGCATTTCCCATGTTTGGGGCAGTTATGCTAACTGGCTCATTTTAATTGTTTAGATAATTAATTTGTAAAGACATATTGTCACCCTTACGACACCACTCTTATGGCAGAAAGCAAAGAAGAACTGAAGAGCCTCTTGATGAAAGTTAACGAGGAGAGTGGAAAAGCTGGCTTAAAACTCAACATTCAGAAAACTAAGATCATGGCATCTGGTCCCATTACTTCATGGAAAATAGATGGGGAAACAATGGAAACAGTGAGAAACCTTATTTCAGTGAGAAACAATGGAAACCTTGTTTCTTTGGGCTCCAAATTCATTGTAGATGGTGCCTGCAGCCATGAAATTAAAAGATGCTTGCTCCTTGGAAGAAAAGCTATGACCAACCTAGACAGTATAAAAAGGAGAGACATTACTTTACCAACAAAGGTCCGTCTAGTCAAAGCTATGGTTTTTCCAGTAGTCATGTATGGATATGAGCGCTGGACTATAAAGAAAGCTGAGTGCCAAAGAATTGATGCTTTGAACTGTGGTATTGGAGAAGACTCTTGAGAGTCCCTTGGACTTCAAGGAGATCCAACCAAACAATCCTAAAGGAAATCAGTCCTGATTATTCATTGGAAGTACTGATGCTGAAGCTGAAGTTCCAATACTTTGGTCACCTGATGCAAAGAACCGAATCATTGGAAAGACCCTGATGCTGGGAAAGACTGAAAGCGAGAGAAGGAGGGGACGACAGAGGATGAGATGGTTGGATGGCATCACTGACTCAATGCACATGAGTCTGAGTAAAGTCCGGGAGTTGGTGATGGACAGGGAGGCCTGGTGTGCTGCAATCCATGGGGTCGCAAAGAGTTGGACAGACTGAGTGGCTGAACTGAACTGAATTGCCATTAAATAATAAAGCAATTTATGCCTAATAAACTAATATTATTTTAATTAAAATAAAAAGCTGTGCTTGTTTTAACGCCTGCTTGTGAAGACAGAGTTAAGAAGAATCACATCTTAAAATGAGGTCAGATCATGGCAGGAGCTCCGATGCAAAGAACTGACTCCTTAGAAAAGACCCTGATGCTGGGAAAGATTGAGGGAAGGAGAAGTGGGCGACAGAGGATGAGATGTTTGGATGGCATCACTGACTCAATGGACATGAACTTGAGCAAATTCCAGGAGATGGTAATGGACAGAGAAGCCTGGCATGCTGCAGTCCATGGGGTCACAGAGGCAGACATGACTGAGTGACTAAACAACAACAGCATAAAGGGAAGGGAAAGGATAAGTATAAGAACAATGCCATGTTATGCTCTAGTAACTCTGTCATTGGGTGGATGCCGTTATCCAAAATCTCATGTTTGAGACAGAAAAAAAAATTTCCCCTGTGTGCTTAGAATGAGAATCTCTAAATCATGGAAGAGTCAACTTACTAAATACATATGAGTGAATTTTTTGGAGCAATTATAGCTTAAACCTCCCAGGAGCTCTCAAACTGTAAATATTTATCAAGCATCCACTCTAGGATTGGGACCATCAAGACTTCAGGTGCTATTTATGGTCTCACTATGGAGGAGGGAAAGGAGATGATGAGTGAAAGTAATTATTGCTTTTGGAATTGCTGATATTGTTTATCACCTACATGTTACCTCTCTAGGCTGATGGTTCCAGCTCCAAGTTAGTGACTGGCCAGCTCCAGCACTTATTCCACAATCCCTGATCTGGATTTTTCTCTCTCAATTCATAGATATGGAACTTACTCCTATGGGATTTTTAAGAAGTTGGGAGTTCCTGGGCCAAGACCTCTACCTTATTTTGGAAACGTTCTGTCCTACCAAAAGGTGCGTGTTGCCTGATGTCCCTTTTTTGCTTCTTATGGTTGCAAATCCCAGCTGAGTTCCATAGTAAAAATTCTCCTCCTCAGTAGGCAGTTGAGAGTTTTATTACTTCCCAGAAATGGCATCCTAGGCCCCACCCACACATGCCCTCTTTACCCCAGGCCTCTATTGTCAGCTGTGAGGAGCCTCAGGTTTGCCTCCTCAGACAGTCACGCTCTCTTGGCTGAGTCAGCACAGGACGTAAGGTTCCATCTTGTAAGCTCTGTGAAGAGGATCTTCTCTCTGCCAGGTGCAGATTCCCAGCAATGCACAGTCCTACTAATTGTCAGGAGAAAAGCATAGAGGGATGCCTGGTCGTGGCTCATTAGTGTCAGATATGTCTTGTTGGTAGCATAAGCTCTGGGTACCCTTTTGTCCCTTTCCTCCTGAATTGTTTGGATACTTTAGTTTTTAATGTATCAGGTAATTTTCACATACTTGGATTCTCTCAAGAACTGCTAATGCCCACAGGGTTTTTTTTTTTTTTTCATTTTCTGCTCTACCTCTTGCTACACATGACATCTTTTGGGATTGGAGAGATGGAACAAAAGCTTTCTGATTTTCTTCTGTGCCTTCAAAGCAGGCACCTCATGGTTGAGTTTGAGTAGGGAATGAATGTAACTGAGACCAGTTGGTGGTTGTCTATTTGCTTCAGATATTTAACGACCAAACAAGTTGTGGAGTTTTTAAAAATAAGGCAGAATCACATATGCAAATTCACTAGAAAGGATATGATTTGACAAAATTATTAAAAATTTAATTTAATGTTTCATTTAACTGGAGGGAATGTACCAGATGGCAGATGGACTGTGAATTCTGACTGAACCTTAATATTCACCATGCTCTGATGATTTCCCCAGGGCCCGGTCCCTCAACTGAAGGTCGTGAGCTATGTCCAGATGTCCATGGGCAGAGCCCTGTGTGCCGGCTGCTCTCTGACTCAGATTTCCTTTCCAGCAGACATGAGTATTGCTTCATAGATCCCAATTCTCCCAACTGAGATCATCATCATCTCATCATATTGTCATTATTACTGCCTAATAACTTCATGAATATTTTTCCATCTGAAGGAGCTGTAATTTCCTGTCAACTTTTCCCAGGTGAACTTCTTAGTAGATGCACCTAAAAAAAACCCACATTTCTGAGATCTTCATTTGCTTTGTTGTTTGTTGTTCAGTCACTCAGCTGAATCCCCAAGGACTGCAGCACACTAGGGTTCCCATCTCTGGGAGCTTGCTCAAACTGATGTATTGAGTTGGTGATACCATCCAACAATCTCATCCTCTGTCACCCACTTCTCCAGTATCAGGGTTTTTTCCAGTGAGTCAGCTTGTTGCATCAGGTGGCCAAAGTATTGGAGCTTCAACTTCAGCATCAGTCCTTCCAATGAATATTCAGTGTTGATTTCCTTTAAGATTGACTGGTTTGATCTCCTTGCAGTCCAAGGGACTCTCAAGAGTCCTCTCCAACACCATAGTTCAAATATCACAATAGAAACTTAGCAAAAGGCTTTTTTTGGTGAAGTTATAGAAGTAAAAATGCAGGCCAGGCATGTAAACTATATTGTCCTTTGTGTAGTTGTGGCATCTTCCCATTTTTTCTGTGTTGAGCTGGAAAACTAGAAGGTGAGTCCACTTTGTCATTCATTCAATCACTCACTCACTTTCTCATTCAGCACACACTCCTTAGACTTATTTAAATCTGTGAGATTAAAAGACAGCAGTTCAGTTCAGTTCAGTCGCTCAGTCATGTCCGACTCTTTGTGACCCCATGAGCTGCAGCACGCCAGGCCTCCCTGTCCATCACCAACTCCAGGAGTCCACCCAAACCCATGTCCATTGAGTTGGTGATGCCATCCAGCCATCTCATCCTCTGTCGTCCCCTTCTCCTCCTGCCCTCAATCTTTCCCAGAATCAAGGTCTTTGCAAATGAGTCAGCTCTTTGCATCAGGTGGCCAAAGTATTGGAGTTTCAGCTTCAGCATCAGTCCCTCCAATGAAACTCAGGACTGATCTCCTTTAGGATGGACTGGTTGGATCTCCTTGCAGTCCAAGGGACCTTCAAGGGTCTTCTCCAACACCACAGTTCAACAGCATCTATTCTTCCGTGCTCAGCTTTCTTTATAGTCCAACTCTCACATCCATACATGAACACTGGAAAAACCATAGCCTTGACTAGACAGACTTTTGTCGGCAAAGTAACGTCTCTGGTTTTTAATATGCTGTCTAGGTTGGTCATAACTTTCCTTCCAAGGAGTAAGCGTCTTTTAATTTCATGGCTGCAGTCACCATCTGCAGTGATTTTAGAGCCCAGAAAAACAGTCAGCCACTGTTTCCCCATCTACTTTGCCATGAAGTGAAAAGATACCACTGGTGCTTTAACTTCCTTATTCTGCTAGAATTCTCATGAGATAAATGAAAAGGCTGCTTAACTAGGAGATGAAAGGGTGTATTGTAAACTCTTACTTGCCTCAGCTTCAGTTTTCTCACATGTCCATGGGAGATTAGAGATGAAGAGATTTTAAACAACACGTGCACAAGGAGAAGGCTTCAGAAAGACCAGGAGTGAGTAGGACTCACTGATGGGCAAGTGTTTAGTATCTGTCATAGTCAAAAGGAGTTCAAAAGTGGGGAAGGAGGTGGGAGGGAGGTTCAGGGTGGGGAGCACGTGTACACCCGTGGCAGATTCATGTCAATGTATGGCAAAATCAGTAAAGTATTGTAGAGTAATTAGCCTCCAATTAAAAGAAATAAATTTATGTTTTAAAAAAGAGTGATTTTAAATTTTCTCTCCTTTCCCTTAAGACATTTGTGAATAAGAACTTCCCTCCAACTGCCAGTGAAAAATGATAGTTTTGTGAATCAGAGGTAGGGTACAATACAGTATATTAATAATATATATAATTTTTTTTCCCTGCAGGGTGTTTGTGAGTTTGATGAAGAATGCGTTAAAAAGTATGGGAAAATGTGGGGGTGAGTATTCTGGAAACTTCTGTTGGATACACTTGTTATAATTAGCCACTCTACCTACCCCTTGGTATGGAGGACAGTCTCAGTCTAGAGCTTCTTGGAATGAAGTCATTTGCTGTAGAGCTTGCAGGCTTGTTCTGCCAGCGATCATGAGGCCACCAGGTATCCAGGTCCGCAGTCTGAATCAGGCCTGCAGAGTCACAGGTCGCCACTCTCCTCCAGACTTTGAGGCCCAGGACTCCTAGCATCACTTTCTGCCCAGGATCTCACTCTTCCTCCCCTTTTCCATTTTTCTCTCCTTAGGTTGCCTTTAACTGCATAAAATGCATTATTCCAGAACATTCTAATACGTGCCTATAAATTCATTTTATGACGCTTTCCCATATGTTTCTCTCTCTTTTTGAAATACATGTATTTTATTGAAGTAGAGTTGACTTACAATGTTTCAGGTGCACACAAGGTGATTTGGTTATACAAATACACATATATATATTTTTAATTATTTCCCATCATAGGTTATTATAAGATATTAACTATAGTTCCCTATTCTATACCATAAACCTTTGTTGCTTGTTGCATGTCTATTTTTTAATTAGAATCTAGCATTCTATTCATACTAAGTCAAACAAGTAGAATTGAAATGTCATAATTTTTTTAGTTAGGCAAAAATTCATAAGCTTTCTAAAATATATATATTATACATATTTATATATAGTGTACAAAAGCTTTTGTAGTACACTTGATAAAGGTTCAAGAAAGTACATAAAAAAAAACAGAAGAGATGGAGAAATTGGAGAACATAAACTAAATGAAATGGGAGCACTGAATATGAAATAGAAAAAGTGAAATAAACTAGATAAAAGTAAAAGATCACCATATAGCCCAGTTGTTTTTAAACATGACTGCTCATTAGAAACATGTGGAGCTCTGGAGGAAAAAAAGCAATACCTGAGCATTTGTATTTTTCAGAAAGTTTCAAGATAATTTTGATATGCATCTGGATTTTAAAAAGTGATTACAGGTTTTTTGATTAGATCCTAGTTTTGGTAATATAGAGTTCTATTATTTTTCTGCTGACCAGTCATGATAAGTGAGGAATACTATCATAATCACAATAGTAAAAGATGTTTATCAATTTTCACAATCAGTAGACAAAAATAAAAGATAATTACAATCAAAAGCCATAAAGCAGAACATGGTTAACTTAACAACATAAAACAATTACATACAACTGGGGGGGTCAGGCAGAGTGGCGCGGTAAGTGGAAGTGCATACACACACGTGTTTTCACCCACCCAGCCAGTCTGTGTCTGTTGGTTGGTGCATTTAATCCATTTACATTTAAGGTAATGATTGATATGAATGATTCTATTACTGTTTTCTTAATTGCTTTGGGTTTATTTTCTGTAGGTCTTTTCCTTCTCTTGTGTTTCCTGCCTAGAGAATTTCCTTTAGTGTTTGTTGTAAAGCTGGTTTGGTGGTGCTGAATTCTCTTGATTTTTGCTTGACTGGAAAGCTTTTGATTTCTCCATCAAGTCTGAAGGAGAGTCTTTCTGGGTAGAGTATTCTTGGTTGTAGCTTCTTCTGTTTCCTCACTTTCAATATGTCATGCAATTCCCTTCGGCTTATAGAGTTTGTGTTGAGGAATCTGCTGATAGCCTGATGAGAGTTTGCTTGTGTGCCAGTTGTCATTTCCCCTTGTTCCTTTAATGTTTTATCTCTGCCTTTAATTTTTGTCAGTTTGATGACTATGTATCTTGGTGTGTTCCTCCTTGGGTTTATCCTAGCTGGGACTCTCTGTGCTTCCTGGGCTTGGTTGACTATTTCCTTTCCCATGTTAGGGAAGTTTTCAGCTATTTTCTCTTCAAATATTTTCTCAGGCCCTTTATTTCTCTCTTCTCTTTCTGGGACGCCTATAATATGAATGTTGGTGTCTTTAATATTGTCCCAGAGATCTCTTAGGCTGTCTTCATTTCTCTTCATTCTTTTTTCTATATTCTGTTCTGCAGCAGAGATTTCCGCCATCTGTCCTCCAGGTCATTTATCCATTCTTCTGCCTCAGTCATTCTGCTATTAACTCCTTCTAGTGTGTTATTCATCTCTGTTTGTTTGTTTGTTCTTCAGTTCTTCCAGGTCTTTAGTAAGCATTTCTTGCATCTTCTCAATCTTTGCCTCCATTCTTTTCCCAAGATCCTGGATCATTTTCACTATCATCGTTCTGAATTCTTTTTCTGGAAGGTTACCTATCTCCACTTCATTTAGTTGTTTTTCTGGGGTTTTATTTTGTCCCTTCATCTGAGACATAACTTTCTGCTTTTTCATCATGATTAACTTTCTTTTTTTCTTACTTTTTTGAAGAAAGGGAGAATCACTTTTTATTTGCTCCTGGTAGAGTCTCAGGGAACAATAATTGAGACAGACAAGCAGAGACAACTGGCTATCTTTTGGGGCAGCACTAGTACAAGAAATCATGGCATCAGTCACTCCAACAGCTTCAGCAGCTCAGCATAGATGCAGATAGTCACTGTGCCCACAGCAGCTGTGAGCACGCTCTCAGTCTCCATGACAGGATGGTAGAGGCTCTGGCTCTGTCCTGAGTAGCAATATGGATGGACTTCTGAAGTTCCAGAGGTTATTTAGCATTTTGGCTTCCCTTGTAGCATCCTTGGTCATGGTGCCTTAGGCAAGTTCAGTAGCATAGCTGTCCTGGACTCCCAGTTAGATTAATTTTTTTCCCTTTATTTATTTATTTATTTTTACTTTACAATATTGTGGTGGGTTTTGCCATGCATTGACATGAATCTGCCATGGGTGTACATGTGCTCCCCATCCAGAACCCCCCCTCCCACCTCCCTCCCCATCCTATCCCTCTGGGTTATCCCAGTTCACCAGCCCTGAGCACCCTGTATCATGCATTGAACCTGGACTGGCAATTCATTTCACATATGATAATTTACATGTTTCATTGCCATTCTCCCATATCATCCCGCCCTTGCCCTCTCCCATAGAGTCCAAAGGACTATTCTATACATCTGTGTCTCTTTTGCTGTCTTGCATACAGTGTTATCATTACCATCTTTCTAAATTCCATATATATGCGTTAGTATACTGTATTGGTGTTTTTCCTTCTGACTTACTTCACTCTGTATAATAGGCTCCAGTTTCATCTACCTCATTAGAACCAATTTGAATGTATTCTTTTTAATGGCTGAGTAATATTCCATTGTGTATATGTACCACAGCTTTCTTATCCATTTGTCTGTTGATGGACATGTAGGTTGCTTCCATGTCCTGGCTATTATAAACAGTGCTGCGATGAACATTGGGGTACACATGTCTCTTTCAATTTTGGTTTCCTCGGTGTGTATGCCAAGCAGTGGGATTGCTGGGTCATATGGCAGTTCTATTTCCAGTTTTTTAAGGACTCTCCACACTGTTCTCCATAGTGGCTGTACTAGTTTGCATTCCCACCAACAGTGTAAGAGGGTTCCTCTTTTCTCCACACCCTCTCCAGCATTTATTGCTTGTAGACTTTTGGATGGCAGCCATTCTGACTGGTGTAAAGTGGTACCTCATTGTGGTTTTGATTTGCATTTCCCTGATAATGAGTAATGTTGAGCATCTTTTCATGTGTTTGTTAGCCATCTGTATGTCTTCTTTGGAGAAATGTCTGTTTAGTTCTTTGGCCCACTTTTTGATTGGGTCGTTTATATTTCTGGAATGGAGCTGCAGGAGTTGCTTGTATATTTTTGAGATTAATTGTTTGTCCGTTGCTTCATTTGCCATTATTTTCTCCCATTCTGAAGGCTGTCTTTTCACCTTGCTTATAGTTTCCTTTGTTGTGCAGAAGCTTTTAAGTTTAATTAGATCCCATTTGTTTATTTTTGCTTTTATTTCCAATATTCTGGGAGGTGCATCATAGAGGATCCTGCTGTGGTTTAATGTCAGAGAGTGTTTTTCCTATGTTTTCCTCTAGGAGTTTTATAGTTTCTGCTCTTACACTTAGATCTTTAATCCATTTTGAGTTTATTTTTGTGTATGGTGTTAGTGTTCTAGTTTCATTCTTTTTTTTTTATTCAAGGATAATTGCTTTACAGAATTTTGTTGTTTTCTGTCAAACCTCAACATGAATCAGCCCTAAGTATACATATATCCCCTCCCTCATGAACCCCCCTCCCATCTCCCTCCCCATCCCACCCCATCTAAAAGTGATACAGAACCCCTATTTGAGTTTCCTGAGCCATACAGAAAATTCCCATTGGCCATCTATTTTACACATGGTAATGTCAGTTTCCATGTTACTCTTTCCATACATCTCACCCTCTCCTCCCCTCTCCCCATGTCCATAAGTCTATTCTCTATGTCTGTTTCTCCACTGCTGCCCTGTGAATAAATTCTTCAGTACCATTTTTCTAGATTCTGTGTATATGCATTAGTGTACGATATTTAGCTTTCTCTTTCTGACTTACTTCACTCTTTATGATAGATTCTAGTTCATCCACCTCATTAGAACTGACTCAAAGGCATTCCTTTTTATGGCTGAGTAATATTTCATTGTGTATATGTACCACAACTTCTCTATCCATTCGTCTAGGTTGCTTCCATGTTCTAGCTATTGTAAATAGTACTGCAATGAACAATGGGATACATGTGTCTTTTTCAATTTTGGTTTTCTCAGGGTATATGCCTAGGAGTGGGATTGCTGGGTCGTGTTCTATCCCTAGTTTTTTGAGGAATCTCCATACCGTCTTTCATAGTGGCTGTATCAATTTACATTCCCACCAACAGCACAAGAGCGTTCCCTTTTCTCCACATCCTCTCCAGCATTTATTGTTTGTAGACTTTTTGATGAGGGCCATTCTGACCTGTGTGAGATGATATCTCATTGTAGTTTTGATTTGCATTTCTCTAATAATGAGTGATATTGAGCATCTTTTCACATCATGATCAACTTTCTGTTATATGGTTTTGTTTTAGCTGCTAAAAGACCGTGCTTCTTCTTACTTCTGTCTTCCCTCTGATGGCTGAGGCTAAGAGAGGCTTGTGTAAGCTTCTTGATGGGAGGGACTGGCAATGGGAAAAACTGGGTCTTGCTCTAGTGGGTAGGGCCTAGCTCAGTATAGCTTTAATCCAATTATCTGCTGATGGGTGGAGTTGCACTCCCTCCCTGGTGGTTGTTTGGCTTGAGGCAACCCAGCCCTGGGGTCTACAGGCTCTATGGTAGGGTTAATGGTGACTTCCAAGAAGGTTTATCCTACAGGGGGCCTTCTAGTCCCTGTGGTGAGCCCCTGCCCACCCACCCCTTCACAGGAGGCCCTCCGACACTAGCGGATAGGTTTGGTTCAGTCTCCTGTGGGGTCACTGCTTCTCCCTGGGTCTCTGTGTGCACAAAATTTTGTTTCTGCCCTCCAAAACTAGAGTCTCTATATCCCCTGGTCCTCTGGAAGTCCTATAATCAAATCTCACTGGCACTGAAGGCCAGATTCCCTGGGGATTCCCTGTCCTTTTGTCAGACCCCCAGGCTGGGAAGCCTGACGTTGGGTTCAGAACCTTGACAACAGTGTGAGAACTTCTTTGGGATTATTGTTCTCCTGTCTGTGGGTCACCCACCTGGCAGGTATAGGATTTGATTTTATTGTAATTGTGTCTCTCCTACCTCCTCACTGTGGCTTCTTCTTTGTCTTTGGATATGGATATCTGTTTTTGGTGGGTTCTAATATCCTCCTGTCAGTGAGGATTTCAACAGCTAATTGCAGATTTGGTGCTCTTGCAGGAAGAGATGAGCACGCGTCCTTCTACCCCACCACCCTGTACCAGAAGCCTGCATTTGTCTTTTGACCTAGTTATTCATTGCTGAGAATTTATTTCAGGGATATACTTGCACACATGCATAAGGACATTTATTCCTGCTCCAGAAGAATGAGGCAGCTCTATGAGTACTCCTATGGGTTTATAAAATAAGGGCTAAAAACCCACTGTATAATCACATGATTCTCTTCTATTTAAAACCCAAAGTCTTTTATTTAAATTTTGACTTTAATATGTCCTTTGGAAAAAGAGATGGGGGTTATAGGTAAACATAATGGGAAATCGTTTCTGCTCAGCTTTTTACTTTCTCTGTAAGTACGGAGTTTTTGTTTTTTTAATTTTCAGGTAAAATTTTCTGATAGAATTGTATTCAATGATTGTTTTATCTACTGTTTTTCTCTGACTTTGAGGAGATGTAGGGTATATGTATCTAACCCAGAGTGTGTCAGGTGGGCTTTAGGAGCCATTGGAGGTTTAATGAGAACAGAGGGAGAGGTGTCACGTGGTGCTTCTTTGCCAAAAGCAGGTGGCAGAGGCTCTACCTGCCCAGACCTCTTCATCTTCTCTCATAAGGTCCTCAGAAACCTTGGACCCTGCGAAGTTTTTATAGCCTCCAAAATCAACCTGGTTGAGTGGCAAGAATATCGCTAGGACACTACTGGCCCAGCTCCAACTGCCCCTCAAACATTTAGAACTTGTGAGCTCTGGATGGAGTCACTTTTTCATGGTGGATCCCAGTTCTCTCTTTAGAAAATGATTCTCATGTTGGATGTGGATGAGGACCACCTGGGAGAGCTTGTTATAAATCCAGACTTTGACTCCACTCAGTAATATACCAAATCGATATGATCTGAGGTGGGTTCAGAAATCTGAATTGTAACTGGTAGTAAGAGAAATTATTAAGGCTGGAGTGACATCACGAATATAAAGGGTCACCCCAAACCACTATCTCTTCTCCACCCAAGTGTTGTTGCAAAACCATGATGGGAAGAAGGGAATCGTCCAAGTAATAAGGTCATTCAGGTGGAAGAGCAGATTAAATGCCTCCTCAATCCCTCCTATCACTGCTTCAGCACTAAATGCTCTTGACACCCACTTACACCCTCTGAGTTTTAGAACAGCTTTTGGAAATGGGCAGATGTAACTGCAGTGTCTCTCTGCAATTTTTACAAGTAATCACAAAACCATTTGAAATTCTTCTGTGAAGTTAAATTAGGACTAGGGAACATGTAGAAAATCTTCCAGTTCATTCTAGCCATTGCAAGTGATTGACAGTGAAACCAAAATGTCAGAAGACAATGTAAATAACTCAGAGTAAACCTCATGTCAGTGGCCCATTCCCATGAACGGGCCTCCTGACAGTCAGGAGATCAGGTCAAACAGTGGTGTGTCACATCTGAGGAGTCAGCTTTGTGTGACAGGTGGGTCAAACGCGGGCCGCTGAGCTGGTGATGGATGTCATTTACGTGGAGACCGAGCCCACAGGACCCATGTAATGAAAAGAAAATATTTAGAAAATCAATTAAATAGGCTGCTCTGAAAGATTTTTTTCTCTTTTTCCTTTTGTTCAGATTATCCTAAACTTGATGCTATCAAGGATATCTCATTATTTAAAATATTTCCTTAAAATTATAAACTCATAAGCAAATTTTAGAAAATAAGGCAAAAAATTCTTTCATACTCCCACTGCTGCTGGTGGAGCATTCCAAATCTCCCTCCATTTGCAGATACTTTGTTGCATATTTATAATAAATGTGTCGACAGTTTTCATCTAATATTATATGCATTTTCATGCTTTGAGTATATCTTCAAAAATGACTGAGATGATTGACTCTCCTTAATTATTTTTTAATTTTCAGATAATTTGCTTCAACTATTTACTAAGATAACTTCCTTTTTGATAATGAAATATATTAAACGTATAAATATTATGAAGACTGGTATAGGAAATACCCATGTCCCTACCACCAACAATTAACAATGTTTTCACGGTAGTTTTAACCATGACCTTAGAAGGATAGATTATGTAATGTTAGGATGAACATCTGGACTTCCAGGTGTGGTTTCACCTGCAAAATGGCTCATTAAGTTTAATCAATTCTGTTTTCCCTGCACAGGATTTTTGAAGGTAAACAGCCTCTGTTGGTTGTCACAGATCCAGACGTGATCAAAACAGTACTAGTGAAAGAATGTTATTCTGTCTTCACAAACCGGAGGGTAGGCATCCATTTTTTTAATTCAATATTTGTCTATTAGATATGCATTTTGAAATATATTATAAATTCACAGGATGTTGTCAAAAGAGAAAAATACTGAGAGGCTGCATGCCATGTGCCTTTTGTCCTGATTTCTCCAATGGCAATACTTTGATTAATTAGAATACAATTTCAAAGCAGAAAACTGACATTCATACTATTCATGGATCTTATTCTGATTTCATCAGTTTCATGCTCACTCATTTGTGTATGTTTTGCTCTATGAAAATGTACCCTAGATGTAAATTTGCGTAGTTGCCACGACAATTAATGTATAGAACTGTTCCATCCCTACAAGGCTCCCTCTTACTATTCTTTTATAGTCATGGCTTGTAGCTTTCTTTTTCCTCTAATCAAGGGCTTTAGTAAACATTGCTCTTTAAATTATGATGAATGATTTATCAATTTTCTCTTTTATGGATTTTACTTTTGTTGTCAAGTCCAAAATATCTTGACCTAGCCCTAGGCCCTGAAAATTATCTCCTATTTTTTCCTAAACATTAAATCACTCTATGTTTTACATCTAAGTCTATGATCCATTTTATGTCAGGTTTTGTGTAATGTATGAGGTAGTCTTTTTTTTTTTTTCTTTGCATCTAGATGTCTGATTTGCTCCAGCACCATTCATGGAAAGACTATCCATTAAAAGTTATTTATTTAATATTTATTTATTTTATT
>SRVM01011005.1:0-36642 GCA_007570785.1 Antilocapra americana | reverse complement strand
ACACACACACACACACACACACACACACACACACACACACACACACATACACTACAGAAGACATGAGAGACTCAGGCTGGATCCTGGGGTCAGGAAGATCCCCTGGAGGAGGAAATAGCAACCCACTCCAGTAGTCTTTCCAGGAGAATCCTATGGACATAGGAGCCTGACGGGCTACAGTCCATAGGGTTGCAAAGAGTTGGACATGCCTGAAGCAACTTAGTACTGATATATATTTATTAGATACAGTATATATACAGATTATATACTGATATAGATTTATTAGATAGCTACAGTCCATGGCGTTGTAGAGTCGGACATGACTAAAGCGTCTTAGTAGAGCACAGACATATATTACATCTATATATATATATATATTTCAATGAGGCAGATGAAGGAAATATAATGGCAACTTTTCTATATTAAATATTCTAAGAAAGTGGAGACCAGGGGCTTCTGTCAGAAAGCAACCTGTATAAAGGTTAGTCAAGCTGAGAGAAATATAAAGATCATTTTGGTTAGTTGCTATTACACTATTGACCTGAGGAGGAATAATTTTTTACCTTGGTGATCTATTGAGAGATTTTAACACTCCCTTGCCAATTTTCATGGTCAAAGAACTATTGAAGGACTTCAGACATTCAGACACGGAGCTCTGAGTTATGATGTGTAGTCACTAAGTTGTGTCTGACTCTTCAGCGACCCCACCAGGCACCTCTGTATTCTGTAGCCCACCAGGCACCTCTGTTCATGGGATTCATCAGGCAAGAATACTGGAATGGGTTGCCATTTCCTTTTCCAAGGGATATTCCTGACCCAGGGATCGAACATGGGGCTCCTGCATTGGCAGTGGATTCTTTACTACTGAGCCACAGTGGCAGCCTGAATTATGATATTGGGTAAGATATCTAGAACAGCAGAGGTGTCAGCAAGAGAGAGATCTAGAATGGATAAAGAGGAGGGTAATAGCTAGTATCTGTTCCAGCTTTGGAAAAGTGGTAGAACAGGACCTTGTTTGTCTCACTAAGCTTTCTGCTGTAGGATCCCAGGAAAAGAGGCCCCTGTGACCTTTTGAGACACTGCTCTAAAAAGCTTAAAGGAAAAAGGATCTAAGCAGCACAACAGGTAAACTATAATGGACCTCATGCTGGGCTACCCTGATGGCCTTTCCAGAGCTGAATGGCCTGTTCCATCAGTGGCTGGGATTGCTGCTGAGTGACACCCCTCAGCTCTCAGCTTGTCTTGTAAGCTGTCAGCTCAAGAGATCCATTTTGCACAAGACCAGTGTCTGTCTAAGGCTAGCTTTCATTCAGTGACTGCAAGGAGATCAAATCCATCAGCCTTAAATGAAATCAACTCTGAATATTCATTGGAAGGACTGATGCTGAAGCTCCAATACTTTGGCCACCTGATGCAAACAGCCCATTCATTAGAAAAGACCCTGATGCTGGGAAAGATTGAGAGCAGGAGGAGAAGGGGATGAGATGGTTAGATGACATCACTGACTCAATGGACATGAGTTTGGGTAAACTCCAGGAGTTGGTGATGGACAGGGAGGCCTGGTGTGCTGCAGTTCATGGGGTCGCAAAGAGTCAGACATGACTGAGCAACTGAACTGAATGATTATCATCTTTATTATTCATTAACTCACTATGAGAAACAAGAACTGAACATCTCGTATACAACTGCTTCATGAGATGGAATGTAAAACAAAAAATAGCTCAGTCAAGGAATATGAATACTCCTAAAAATAACATAATTTTGTAATTAATATTTTTACTTAGCTTATGGTTTGTACCATCATTTAAAAATTTTTTATCTGCATAAATCTTAAGCTTCCTAATGTATTAATAATTACCTTAGGTACAGTAAGGAATATGAACTCCCTCTCTCAATCTCTTTGCCTTACTCTATTCTATGAAATTACAGTGATCTGGAAATATGCATACAGAAATTGCTTGTTAAATTGAACTGACAGAATATAAATTAGTTTGGATAATATATGTATGTTTTATTAGGTAAGAGGGAAATAATCCTATAAAACAGCCCTGAAGAAATTTTCATGTATTAAAAAATTAAAATTAAAAATAACTGTGAAACATGCCTAAAGGCTCCTTTATGATATAGAGCTAAAAATTAGAACCAGACCAATATAACAACAGTCAAAACCTATTTTGATAAAGTTTGAAAGTTAGGAACAAGATGACTATCACCAAATATGAATATTTTTTATACTCTGGACATAATTTCTTAAAATGTTAGATGCCATTTTAAGTTTTTCTTCAATAAAAAAAGTACAAGATCTGAGTGTCATCAATAAACTGTATTCTATAATCCCACTAGAGAGTAATGTAAATATAAGATAACAAAGCATAAGGCAACAAATTTCCCTAGTGCTTACTTCATCATGCATGTTTAATATGAAACTACTAAATTATGAAATAGACTATTTTCTTATCATTTCTACCATATCACTGTGGAAAAAGGTATATTTTTATGCTGCTTATGAAGAAAAACAGCAAAAGAAATAAAAAAGTAAAGGGAAGGAAAGAGGGAAAGAAGGAAGTGAGATAAAGGAAGAAGAGAAGAAATACCATTCTAGAGGATTGACCAGAGCTATAATTTCCCTTGGATGTCAGGAATATTATTTAACTTGATGAATGCATTCTGTGACATATACCAGTGCTATTTGAGGGTAATTTCTTATGATGAATATAAGGACGACTTGAAGGAATTCTCGTTCCTGTTTTACTCTTCTATGCCTGCTGACAACTTTTACGCCTCACCTCTTCTGTTTGCCTTTGTGACGTATAACTGGATAAGTAAGATGTCTAGTTGCCTCTTCCTTAGGTATGGAGCGGGTGGGTATTTAAACCATGCAAGCCCCCCTTGTGCACAGGCCCTCACTGACCCACCCTCCAACCATGGTTAAAAACAGACCAGTATCCTTTCCTTGTTTGCTCAAGCCATTCAGGGCCTGCTTAAGAAGCCTGCCCTACTCTCCAGAGTTGTCAGTTATATAAACAACAACTTTTCATACTCTCTTGGTGTGTGTCTTGCATCATTAGTTTCAACATATGGCCCAAATTTTTGATAGGAGTCCATCTGCCTGTGTGTGTGAACATTGCATGCTGCCACAAATAAAGTAATTTTTTTTTAAAAATCATAGCAAATATGCTCAAAATGAAACATTATATTCTGATTTTATAGTAAATCAAAATGAGAACGTTCCACCCGAAGGAAAGTTACATGCTCAAAATAGCCCGGAGTTTAAATTCCCCTTCAGATCTCCCCACCATTCTATGCAAAACAAAGAACTCTCTCACCCAAAGGAAAAAAAATGGACATTAAAGTTGATTACGCCCAGCTCCTAGCTGGTCCTGGCTAGAGGCCGATCTCCAGAATTCCTTGCCCCAGCTGTTTAAGAGATAATTACTCCAACCAACCTTGGAGAAGAACAGGGCCCCTTAAGACAGTAGATTTCCGCATACATGCCTATATATACTCACTCTTTCCTTGGGTTACTGCAGCAGCTCACTAATCTGACTGCTGCCCCTGTTGCCTCATTAAAGGTGATCTGTTCCTGGAAAGTGCTTCATTCTTTTTCCGAACCTCGCCTCCTCTAACTCCCTTACCCTACACCACCTAGGGTTAGAAATTCGGAAATTTTGTGATACTTACCTACCTTGAATCATTAACAATTGATATACTTGCTATTTATTTTTGCTAGTCTAATAATACCTAACAATATTGGGGAATTACTATGTGACAAAGACTGTACTAAGAACTATCTAATTTAACCCTGTGATAATATTACCATGTGGTAAATAATGATAGTGTTAGTAGCTCAGTTGTCTGACTCTTTGCGACCCTATGAACTGTAGCCCACTAGGCTCCTCTGTTCATGGAGTTCTCCAGGCAAGGATGTTGGAGTGGGTAGACATTCCCTTCTCCAGGTGATCCCCTTACTCAGGAAATGAACCCAGGTCTCCTGCATTGCAGGTGAATTCTTTACCATCTGAGCCACAAGGGAAGCCCAGCAAATAATGATATTATTTTCATTTGCTGATGAGAAATTGAACAATAAAAAGATTATCATTTTGTCCAAATACACCATGATGAGACATTATTTAATTCACCCAAGTATACCAAGCTGTTTTAAGCCTTGTGTTCCTGACTTCAAAATACATGCTTTTAAATCACTTTGCTTTATTGCTTCTCCATCAAGAAACAGTCAATGCAATAAAAATGCAGAAAATAGAGAGTTCCAGGAATATTTATGAAGCCAAATGTTCATGTTAGAAAATTGAAAAAAAAATTGATATTTTCCGAAGTATCAAAGGCTAGATGTACTCTTTTACTTATAATTACACAATTGAAATAGCATTAAAAGCAAAAATTAATGAAATTAACAGATACAGTGGTGCTTATCCTATTGCTAGGTAGTTAGAAAAGGGAAACTGCCCCAAACGGAGGTCAGAAACAGCAATAGGAGAATGTACTCACACTCCTTTCACTAACTGGACCGAGTTCATGCGTGCTTCATTTGCATGACATGCCCCTCTCACCAGCTTTCCTAATTGATCTTGGGCTCATGCTCATTTGCATGGGCACAACCAATCAAGCCTCAGGAACTACCAAAGAGGAAGTAAGAAAAGAGGGAAAATAAAGAGAGAAGCTGAAATAGGTCGAGTCCACTCCTATGGGGGCTGGTCCACTTGCTGTCACATCTTAAGAGTGTACTGCTTGCTTAATAATTCCTGCTGCTTGAGCTGTCTTTCTCTGTCATTTCAATTCTTTGCTACAATGAGATAAGAACCAAGGGGAAAGAACTGATCCAACACTATATTTTAAAAGTTTTCAAAGAGTTGGCATATATAAGGGTCACAGTGATCATCCTGCATGTCAAAAAATACATTTTGTTGTAAGGAGGGCTACCAAACCTGGACCCACTTCACAATTGGATCATTCTAATTTTTGTCTTTAGTGTAACCAACAATACTAATTCCAGTTTTCTACAATTAACGTTTTTAAAAACTATAACTTTCTGGAGCTTTTTTTTTTTCTATAAAAAAAGAAGGTATATACTTAGCACCCACTATCTGTATTCACAATTTTTTAAATGCACTATCTTCTTGGATTCATAAATTAAGAAACATTCAGGTTTTACTCACATCAAGATGTACTTTATTTCTAATTCTGTACAGGTCTTTTGATGTCTTACTAATGTGGAATTTATTTGCATTTAATGATTTTAAATCACTTTGATATGCAGGTTAAGTGTTTCCAGGATTCTCCATCATTACTCATAAATATGTTTTAAATTTTCACTTGGAGACATTTTACGTATATTTGCAACATCATTCAACACAACTTAAATTGATTTTTATTGTTATGCTGGATTGTTATACCAATTATATTTATGTAGATTCATTTTTGTTTGCTTGTGTGCTCAGTGGCTAAGTTATGTCTGACTCTTTGTGACCCCATGGACTGTAACCCACCAGGCTCCTCTTGTCCATAAAATTTTTCAGGCAAGAATACTGGAGTAAGTTGCCATTTCCTCCTCCAGGGGACCTTCTCTAACCAGGAACTGAACCTGAGTCTCTTGTATTGGCAGGCAGATTCTTTATCTGTATTGGCAGGCAGATTCTTTATCACTTGTGCCACTTGGAAAACCATGTAGATCCATATTATAATTCAAATTATGCACATCCTTTAGTATAAGGAAACCAGAGGTCAAAATTGATACAAGTTGAGGATCATATTAAGGTCACTATATTTGTTCCTGCTATGAATTGTTATAAGATGCTTTCTTTTTCTATCATGTGTCATTTTGCTTTTATAATTATTGAAAACCTTTTTCTGTGATATCACTTGCATCTCTAGTAATCTGTGTCTTATATTTGCACAGTTTGTTCTCTTGATGTGCCTTTGCATAAAAAATACAATTTTTCAAATCAGGCAGAAATTAAATTCAGGCTTTAGAAATAACATCTGTGACTACACATTTAAAAAGCTTTATTAGACATTTGAAAACATGCTTTACTTTGAAAGTAGAAAATAAACCTGGAGATTTCAGACACTTTTGAAAGTAGGTCTACATTATTTTAAACTAATGAAAAGCCTTGTTATTAAGAAACAGAGAAAATTTATAAAAAGCATGTAATCTGAATCTATTTTCCAGAGTGCTTTAATACTGACCCCTTTCTCTCATTATTCCTAGATGTTTTTATTTTATTGTATTTTAAGATTCTGTCCTCAACCATGGCAGAGTCATGTCAATGTATGGCTAAATCAACACAATAATGTAAAGAAAATAAATAAATATATATATATATTAAAAAAAATAAAAATAAAAATATCCCCTCAAAAAAAATTCTGTCCTCTAAAGATTATATTAGATGTCCAAGATCATATACCTATGATAAAGAAAGGAGCCTAAGAATTAAGTTGAACAGGAACAATAACAACAAAATAATTGAGAGTTAACAATCTCAATGCCATTTATCTAGAATTGTATTTTTCCATCTCAGTCACAACTTTTATGTTTCCCAATTCTACACACACACATGAAATTAAATAGAGAGGTAAAAGACAGATATAAAACCCACATGTTTCCGTATCTATCACTTAAAAGTTCTAATTAATGGTAAATTTTTAAAATTAAGGAAACTATATAAATAATTGCTTAGTACTTCTCCCACTGTACAAAAGTGGACTTACAAACATTGAGGAGCTATTTCCTATGCCTGTAAGAATTTAGTTGATTGAATATTTGCCCGAATATTTGGCCTTGGGAAAATATACGATGTGGGCATATCATTACTTTAATTTTTCATAGTGGAAAACTGGGGGAATAACCAAGCATTCCTGCAACTGACCTAGATAGGGAAGCCTAGAAGGGCAATGGACTCAGGATGCCTAGAGCTGCCTTAATGTGTGCTCCGAGACCTGGGGCTCTGGACTGCTCTGCAGGACTCGATGTGCCACAAATGGTCATGGAATGTCTTAGCTTATTCTACACTAGATATCTCCTATTGTTGGAGCAGTATTTGAGTGTGTGATGCAGCATAACTTTGACTAATCTTGACTACCTGTTATATTTGAAGGCATATGAATGAACACAATCAACCTTTTTTCCCAGTGAAATTAAGTTAATAATAAACACTATGATTTGATAATGAATGCATGGGATTTGACTAAGCTAAATCTAGGTGTCTATTCCAGTTCTATCTCAAATTACCTGTCTAGCCTTGCATATTATGTCATTTTGGGCCCTCCTAGTAGAATATTACAAGACAGATTTAGACTTGCATGGTTATTGAAGAAATTGCCTTAAAGGATAAAGAAGGAAGGAAGCAGGAATAAGCAAGAATGGACTCAGACCAGGATGCAGATCTGATGCCTGTGAAGAGAGTGAAAGACATAAGCCCTAGAGAGATCTGAGCTGCAGTGTAGGTATGGGAAAGCCCAGACCAGAGGATGGGAAGCCTCAAACAAATATGGCCCATTAGAGGAGTCCCATGGGAAGGTGAAAAATAACTGGCTTCTGGTACCACCTCTTCTTCATTAGGGTCAGTTACTTTTGCTGACCTGGAGAATCTTCTCTCCTGCTAGTCTCAGCATACAAGGAGTCCAAACTACAGTGGCATCAGCCAGAGCTTGTGTTTCACTGGGACCCTATCTGCTGCCTCTGGCAAGAGAGTATTGCTATGGTGACCATGACTCCTAACCTGCTGCAGTTCAGAATTGCAAGGCAGGAAATACAAAGTCTCCCACTGGAACTTCAGGAACAATGATATGTGGGACCATTTCTGCTTCTATTCCTTACTCCTTAACTCCTGTACCTCTCTTTTATCGGGCACAGAAACATATAGAGGCCCTGGCTTAGTGCATATTCTGGGTCCTGAAGGATGTCATCAAATAGTTGTGGAGCATTTTGCCCCTGAGCAGGCACTTCATCTGTGCCTTTGATAGGGCAATCCATCTAGGCTTAGTGTCCATAGATGGTGCAGTACATCATATGATCAGTGGATCTCCTGAAAATTAGCCCATCCCTGCATTTTTTTTAACTGTGAAATGAATCCTCTTGTCAGATGCTTGCTTGTGTGTGATTTAACGCCTGTGAGTCAGGCAATTTGTAAGCTCCAGAATAGTGATGCTGGCTGAGACTCCATGGGTGAAAAAGAAAATCCCATATCTGGAATATATTTCTATCCTTGTAAAGACAAGGGGGTAACCCTGAAGGAAAAAAGAATACCAACATGGTCAACTTACCACCAAAAGCAGGTTGCTCTTGTAAAGAATAGGACCTAGGGGTTCAGAATTGGTCTCTGTGGCTGTTGGGTTGTATCAACATATTTGATAGCAATAGTAACTACATTATCCTTTGGAAATACTAATCCATGCTGTTAGTAACATAAGTGGTCTTTTTCTCCACCGCTGTGATCACTCCACCATTTTTTTCCTTCCGGTGGTCTTGTTCAGTGGCCCTTCCATGGTGAATGCCCCCTAAAGTATTAACATTTGATACAAAAATCTTTACATCTGCATCCACTCCAATAAGCCCATACACATGCATACCTAGATGGTTTTTGTCTCTGATCTTCTAGCCCTTCTATTCATAGACCCCTGATCAGCTAGCCAGGCCATTCATTAGCCATTGCCCAGAAAATGCATATATTCTCATAATGGTTTCATGCTCCTTCCATACAAAACATGTGTCCAGGTGCCCTGCTTGCAGCTGTACCCATTAGGAAAATTTTCTCTCTCTACTCTTTTAGGACTTTCACTGAGTGTATCTCTATGCAGCCTTTTCCCACATTTCAAGTTGAACTACCCATACAGGAAACTATCAGGGGATGTTCAATTTTAAGGGACGCAATATGTTGCATTTTCTTCCTTTGTGTGCCATTTCTCAAGGACTCTCTGTTCCTTATCAGTTCCTGGAATACAGGAACCAGTAGAGCTGCATGCAGTTCTCAGGACTGAGATCATGGGAAAGAGCATGTGCTTGGATTCCCTTCAGTGCCTCTCTTCATCAACCTTGGACTTACTAGACTATCCATTTTTGTTGCAACTGGTGGAATTTCACTCTTTTTAATGGCTGAGTAATCATTTTACTGAAGTTATCTAAGCATGCATTTCCACTCATAAAATACCCTTGTTCCACTAGAGACTTGGTTCCCCCATGTCCTTCTTTTTGTTTCCAGAGCATGGAAGCCTACCAAGCTCACTTTTTTGCCGGGGCTTTCAAGACCTCCTTGAGAGGTCACCCTGTGCCTTTGTGAGGGGTGCAAGTCCTGTGTATGGGCTTTATTGGATTTCCACGTAACCTGAAGGATACTGCTCTTTTTTTTTCTCTCTTTCGTCAACTCCAGTCCCCAGGTCCTGGTCTGTAAAAGACCGCAACAGCAGGCTTAGGCTTTTTCTTCCTCTTCCAGCTGACTGTGCCATGTTCTGTATATTGTCATAACATTCTAAGAGGACTCCTTTACACTGCTCTCAATATGTTGATTTCATTCTCTCTTTTATGGTTAATTTTATACCTGTCTTCTCTAAACATGATCAAAAACATTGGGAAATACAATGAAGTGATATTTTAGATTAAGATTTGTGCACAAATCTCAGCTCCATCCCTTTTCTTAGCATTTCAGTTTGAATCACTTTCTTTATCTGTAAAAAATGCCTTCTAATAAGCAGCTTCTAAAATGACACCTTGTGAATCTACCTGCTGTTGTTCACATTCTTGTACAACTACCTGGTTGTACCCAGTGGCTTTCTTCAGAGGAATAGAATATGAAAAAAGTGATGGGACTAATTTACAAAATGACTGGGGCTTCCATCTTGCTGGCCCTCTTTTATTCCCTTCCTCACTTGTTCTCAAGAAAGTCAGATGTTCCATTGTGCTGTGCCACAAGCCAAGGAGCTGATGTCTCTGGTCAATAGCCAGTATAGTCCTGAGACCTGCCAATAACCCCCTGAGCAATTCCGGATGCCACTTCTTCCCTAGATTAGCCTTGAGATGATTGCAGTCAACTCCTTTACTGCAACTCTGAGAAATCCTCATTCAGAACATACAGCTGAAATGTACTCACATTCCTCATTCATATAAACTATGACATAATAAATACTACTTCGAGCTGCTAAATTTTAGTGTAATTCTTTAAGAAGCTATGGATAACTAATACAGTGTCTATCAAACAAATTGTTGAAATGATTAAATGAGTAAATTATATAGCATAAAACACCTGTTTTTATTAATTTAACACAGATTTTTAAAATCCTAGGTATTATACTAGAATATACTTGCTTGCATAGACTGTTATCCCTAAAAAACTACATATAGAGTATTATATGTATGTTACTTTGTTATAATATATAACCTCAAATATAACAAATTATGTACATTTGACATACTAGTTGTACATTTCTTAGACTATCAGCAAATGAGATTTAAAAAGAAAAATGCTGAATACTTGTCTGAAAATTTTTGTCTCAGATTTCAGTAACTCAAAGCCTGCAAAATTAGTTTCATAAGGCCATATTGTGAATATAATATGTAGTTCATGTTTTTCTGTAGTGCAGGGTCCAAGTATTTTTTATAAGGAAAATAGAAAGCTTCAATAAAATCTATTATGGTAATTATTATTTTCTAGACGTATTAAAAATATTCTATTTTTTATTCAGTCCTGCATCATTACTTAAGATAGCCAATGGTTGTAAAGATGGGTTTTCACCAATTGACATAGGGTGGGCAGTCAAGCATATGTCAGTATATTTGCTTAATGAATTTTATTTGAATGTTGATGGTATGCTCTTTCAGGCTAGCAAGTTACCAAACTTTTCATCATGGAAACTGTAATAACTAGATTACTATTCATTCATAACTAAAATTCACTGCTAAAAATCTTTTGCTCCCTATCATTCATTATTTGGTAACTGTACTGGACTCTTAGGCTTCCCTGGTGGCTCAGTGGTAAAGAATGGGCCCGCCAATGCAGTAGATGCAAGGAGACGTGGCTTTGAGCCCTGGGTTGGGAAGATCTCCTGGAGAAGCAAATGGCAACCCATTTCTGTATTGTTGCCTGGGAAATCTCATGGAAAGAGGAGCCTGGTGGGCTACAGTCGATGGGGTTACAAAAGAGGTAGACATAACTTAGCAACTAAACAGCAACAAAAAAATCCTCCCTCAAGTCTTTTTGAGATTCATATTACAGGTACTCTGATTTCAAATTAAAACATTCTATTATTGTTTCTGTCAAATTTTTATGAACAAATCCAAGCAAATCATATACTTTACATGCTCAGTAACATGTTTTCTTTAGAGACCTTTTCTAAAGCACGCATATAACAAATTAGAAGGCATTGGAAGAACTGTTTATTAGTTCAAAGGTGCTTTTATTCTTCCATCACTAAGGCTATGACCTTAAAAGTAAGTTGAGTTAAATTATCTCTCTTACCTCAGACTTCTCATCTGTAAAATGGGGATAATAATTGCAACTTACATTGTTGTGAGAATTAAATGAACAGAGACATGTAAACTGCTTAGAACAGTGCTAGGTAAATAGAATGTAGTCAGTACACATTAGCTCCTACAGTTGTTTGTGCTATTATCATTATTATTATTCTTAAAAAATAGGAAACATTTGTTAATGTATGTAAATATGAAATCTATTTCAAACAGATCTCATGTTAACAATTGTATATCAGCTGAAAAGAGCACCTCCTGGTTTTAGTTTGCTAAATGATCAGTTTGTTATTTCTTTCTGATTATAAAAATAAATACAACTATACTGTGGAAAAAATAGAAAAATACAAAAAAATTAGTGATATAACAGCAGTTTCTCCCAAATTTGTTAAAATCTTAAATATATTTTAATACATTTGGATTGATTTTACTTATAAAGTTAATCTATGTATTATATATATTGTACTCTTATAATGAATTACTCAATTTTATCAAAGTTTAGTCATATTTTCAGAATATGTTGCAATAAAGAGAGGAACCACTTATGATGTGTATTGTATGAAACACTTGAACTGAGGACAATATAATGAACTATCCTATTTCATGGCATTCACTTCTTAAATTCAGTACAAAAGTTACATGAAGAAAAATTACTAACTTTTGTGTGACTGTATTCTTTGAAAACCTTGTGCCTTTAAGGAAATAATTACTATGGTTTCAAATATTTACAAAATAACATTTAAAATGTTTTGACTGTATACGCAGTTGGCACAGATTATTTTCCAAGCGCTAGTGAAATACATTCAAATTGTTTGATTCTAATTAAATAACACTCAAATAAGAATTCTTTACATAAACACAAATGCCAGATGTTTGAAGAGGCTGATAATCCCTCAAAAAGCAAACATTAACTTATGAAAAATCATTAAAGTTATTTTCTTGGGAGTGATTTTAGATTTTCTCCTTTTATGCTACATTGATAATTGTTTTTGAATAAACATTTGCTATTCAAAGTAGACATTAATGCTCAAATTTAGTCTGTAAAATATGCCTTTTATAGGAGTATAAATATTTTCTGAGCTCATTGGTAACTTCCAATTAAAATGGAAGTCCTCTTTCTTTTGGATGTTGGGCCCTGCTATGTTCTGTGAGCTACCAAACAGCAAAATAAGTAGGATTTCCAGTGTCCCCCTGCTTGAGCAGCACTGTACCAATATTGCTCTGAAATACATGGAACTTCAAGAACTGGAAGAAAGGGGAATGTAGGTACGAATTTTCAAATATTTAAACAATACATTCATATTGTACATGGTAATAGTATCATTAGTGGTTTCCCTGTGGGTGGTGATTTAGTTGCTAAGTTATGTCTGAGTCCCCCCATGGATTATAGCCCCAAAGCATCCTTTATCTATGGGATTTCCCAGGCAGGAATACTGGAGTGGGTTGTAATTTCCTTCCCCAGGAGATCTTCCCACCCCCAGGGATCAAACTCAGGTCTCCTGCATCGCAGGTAGTCTTCTGAGCCACCGGAGTTTCTCTGTACCCTTTTTTTTTTTTTTAATTGTTTTTGCCATGCATTGTCATGATATCACCATGGGTTTACATATGCTTCCCCTCCGGAAGCCCCCTCCCTCCTCCCTCCCCCCCGGGAAATCTCGCTGCACCAGTCCCGAGCATCAATCCTGGGCTGGTGATTGATGAGACACATGACAATTAACATGCTTCAATGCCCTTCTCCCATGTCATCCCACCGTTACCCTCATCCACAAAGTCCACGAGTCTATTCTATACATCTGCGTTCCTTTTGTTGTCTCACATGTTGGGTTCTCGTTACCGTCTTTCTAAATTCCATATATATGCGTTAATATACTGTATTGTTGTTTTTGCTTCTGGCTTACTTCACTCTGGATAATGGGCTCCAGTTTCGTCCATCTGAGTAGAATTGCTTCAAATGAATTTTTTTTTAATGCTGAGTAATATTCCATCGTGTATATGTACCACAGCTTTCTTATCCATTCGTCAGTTGATGGGCATCTAGGTTGCTTCCATGTCTTGGCTATTGTAAACAATGCAGCGATGAACATTGGGGTACACGTGGCTCTTTCAATTCTGGTTTCCTCGGTGTATATGCCCAGTAGTGGGATTTCTGGGTCATATGGCAGGTCTATTTGCAGCTTTTTAAGGAACCTCCACACTGTTTTCCATAGTGGCTGTACTAGTTTGCATTCCCACCAACAGTGTAAGAGGGTTCCCTTTTCTCCACATCCTCTCCATCATTTATTGCTTGTAGACTTTTGGATGGCAGCCATTCTGACTGGTGTAAAGTGGTACCTCATTGTGGTGTATTACATTGTCCGTCTCTGTACCCTTTTACAAAGGAACTTTTGGTTCCTCCCACCACTAGATGGAGTCCCCCTTGTTAATCCCAGAATCCGGGGAAACTTGGCTCATTTTTCCTAGTCATGGCCACAGACCTGTGCAAGAGTCTAGTCAAGACCAGTAAAGCTGCCTAGCTGACCTGAGGCTGATCACAGAAGCAAACGTTTGTCCCTTGATATTAGCTAAGTGCAACTTTCTCTGTTCAGCAGAATGAGCCAACCAAGTTGCAGACTTGTGAGCTAAATAAATGTTCATTGCTTTAGGCATCTAAATAAATGCTATTGCTTTATTGGAGTGATTTGTTACACAGCAATGCCCTGATACAACTAGTTTATATAAAAAGCTTTATATTTCAAAGATTACTAAGTACAGCCTATTTTCCTTATAATTGTGATTTCTTTTTGGAAGCACATTTTCAATATTCATAAAATAGTTCCACTTTGTTGATCTTTAGCAGTTCAGTTTGATTATATACTTTTAGTTTCTATAGTATTTTAAAGACAACACAATTTGTCCATTTCTATTTCATGTTTTATAGTGTAGCCAAGTTTTACTATTAGATCTCACTTCCAAAAGAAAATGGACCTTGTTAGGAAAGTTAATTGCCAGTCACTTGTGAACTACAGAAGGGCCTGCAAATAAAATGAATTCAAGGACAATGTAACTAGACACTACGGTGAGCTCTAGGCTCCTCTAAATCAGAGATTCTCCATCAGGAGAGTGATGCGTTTGACCCACAGGAGACATTTGACAACATTTGGGGACACTTCATTTTCTCAACTAGGGTCTCCAGTGAGTAAGTGATTCAGCTAAGTATCTTCAAAGCAGAGAAATGCATGGAGACCATATGACTGAAAGAGAACAACCAAGTAAGAAATGAGTAACTGATAAAGTCAGAAATGCAATGAATGATAATGAGGTTTGTTGGGTAAGGCCTTTATAAGAACTGTGGATTGGATTTGATACAAGAAAGAGTCTTAGAGGGCACTGAGCAGAAGAATGATATGATTTCATTTCTGTTTAACAGCATGATTTTGTGAGCTCTATTGAAAAGAGCCAATCAGAAAGACAGACCTGCTAAGAGGGAATTCCAGTTGTCTAGGTCAGAGAATGATAATGGTTTGGGTCAGTGTGGAACGAGCAGAACTAGTGGAAATGGTGAATTATATTCTCAGTGTAGAGTTTACAGGATTTCCTGTCATAATCAGAGGAAAAATAATAATTAAAATGATTACAAGATCAAAAAAGTCAAAGAAAATATAAAGTAATGATTTGAACTATGATGAACTGAATTTAAATTCAATACAACAAACACTTTTGTTTTTGTTTTTATAGAATATACTTATGTGACAACCATGGACAGTTTTCTGTAGGAAGGCAGAGTAAGTACAAATAGAAGTTGAGCAGTATTTGTAAAATTTATTCTTCTATTGAGGGATTTTTTTCCCCCTATCCTCCCCTAAGCATGCTAGCATTGTAATGATAGTACATTTAATAACAGAGAAATTAATGAATAAAGTAAACCCAAAAAGGTAGCTTTTGTTGGGAATCTAGAAGCAGGATAGCAATTAATTTTTGTAACCCACACTTTTATCTGAGTCAATTTTTCTTAACACATTTGGATTTCATGGAAGAATAGCATACTCCTAGTCATGCACTATTTTGCACATTCAGTGAACATATTTATCATATCATACCTCACATTCCCTATCTTTCCACTGAATATTTATTCAAATGCTCTTTAATATTTTCAAATTACATTCTCTCTACCTATCAGTAAAACAGATATACCTACAGGACAGTTATAGTCCTTGTTTTGTGTCTGTTGAATATCTGAAACCATCTCACTGATGGCAGAGTAGCCACTGACGTTCTGTGTCCTAGTCCCACATAGATATTTTGTTTAAATTGCATAATCATAGTACAGCTGTTTTCCAAAAGAAAGCAGAGATTTCACTTACCAAGTGATAGTTTAAATAGCATACATTTATGTATTAAATGGACATGAGTTTGAGCAAGCTCCAGGAGATAGTGAAGGACAAGGAAGCCAAAAGCCAATAGAGGATAATATGTCTTCTATGAAAGTTTATTATTGTTGAACAAGAGCAAAAATAATATTGATGTTAATGAGAAATGCATAATAAGGCATAAAAATTCAAATTTCATTTTGAAAGTTTGCTAGGATATTTGTGTAAAAGTTAAGCTCTTTGAACACTTGTCCATGCTGTCCAACTAAATACACTAGCTGTAAGGCCCTTATAGTTTTAAAATTTAAAAGATGAATAAGAGAATATCAAAGTGATTTTGAATCCAATTATTTTGGTGGACTGCTTACCCAGGCAGAGGCAGAACAGTCCATTCTGTATTATAGCAGGTTCTACAGAAGTGCAGAGCACTCACTCAAAGCTTGCTTCACCACACCACTTCTATCTCAGAGAGTTCATTCTGAAGTTGCAAAAATTTGCACAGACCAACAAGTTATCTAGGTATCACACACTTTAAATACATGTAAACACTACAAAAATCTAAAGTTAAAATGACTGACATTAAATAAATCTTAAGCAAAATTTAAAAATGAAATTTTTCAATTTGAAAAATGCTATGAATTTACTAGCAGTTTCAGAACTCCTCTGAATAATGCCACTGTTTTCAATATTTATAATATCCAGTTCTCCCAGGTGGTAAGTCAATGAAAATAAGCAAATGTTTTGGTGATGGTTCTGTGTCAGAACTCAACTACAGTACAAAATTAAGCATAGTTACCCTATATATAATAAAGGAAAGATGGCTTTAAGACAAATGAAAGATAAATTAACTTTGCATAATTTCAAATAGTATAATAATGTTTCCTTTCTTTCATGTTTTTACATTTGGAAATGCTTTTTAGCTATACCACAATCAAATTATACATGATTGAGAGTAAGTTTTGTAGTTCCAAGCATTAGAAATTTATCTTCATCATACTAAATTCATTTAGAAATTTAGGAATTTTGATGTCTCTATTATATGACTATATTACATTTGACTAATATTCTGTTATGATATGCTAAGATAATATTGATATAATTATAACTTGTTGAAAGACTCAATATGCTTGGTTGTTTACTAGGTCAACATTCTCTCAGATAATTTGAAGAGTTAAAAATTTTATATTATAAAAATGGCATCATATAATCACATTGACAAAATTAAACAATACTGAATATATTGTATACTAGCAAAATCTTGTGTACTATCAAGATCTAAAGAGATATGTTACTAAAATTTCTAAATAGATACTCATTATAGCAGCTATCCCATCTCAGCCTGAATGGATACCAATAACATACCTTTCCATAGACAGAATTCATGAACTGTAACTACTAAAAGTATATAATTTAAAGCACATGACATGGAGACAGATTCAAATGTAGAGTTTTCTAAGGGAACGATAAAAGAAAACATTTTAATGTATGTAGACACTAGGGAGAAGGTCAGTAACATAGTATCAGTAACACCATAGAGGACAAAGCTTTCTATGTTTCCTCTTCTTCTGTTAGTTGAACATATATGGGAATTTACACCCTCAGATTTGAAAAGTGGGAGTTATGTGTATGCATGTTGATTCTTATGTATTCACTGAGAATATTAAGCTTTCATTGTCTAAGGTCTTTTGAAAATGGAAAAATCTTATTTGTCCAAATAATCCTCCCAGGCAAAATGTTGCAGTTATTTTTAGTCTTCCTTTCCATGGAGAAACAAGAGTGCTTAGTATTAACAGAAATCATCAGCTCAGCTTTAACCTTGCTAAGGGGAGCAGTTACTATCCTGAAGTTTGGAACTTGCTTGTGACAAGATAATAGATCTGCCCTGTCCTCCTGTCTTTGCCACTCACTTCCTCAGGACTCCCCTATTTAATGTCCTGCCCTGTCTCTGTCTATCTCTAACCTACTTCCTATCTGTATGAAACATAAGCTGCTTACATATTAAATTAGTAAAATTCAAAATAAGACACACACACACGCTTCTGATCTTACCTCCTACATTTATCTTCTCAGTCCTCTACTCTCTTACGCGATAAAATTAATAAATTTGTCTACATTTATTCTCCATAATTCCTTTCACTACCTTCACCATTAACACCAGTCTAACAGCCATTTTTATATTCTCGATTCAGGTTGCTCAGTCGTGTCCAGCTCTCTGTGATCCCATGGACTGCAGCACGCCAGGAGGGAAGATAGTCTCTTTTCTTCTTATTTCAAAATCTGCTTGCCAAAGTCTGTTCTCTTCATAGCAACCGAAGTGACTGTATGTATTTAGACCACAACATTACCTCCATGTCTACTCCTTTCTAGGTTCATTGACCTTGCTTGCAGTTTTTCAGACAAACCAGATCCCCTCCTGCAGGGATTATTAAATTGGGCATCACAAATAGAGAGGAGATGCCTGGCCTCTACTCTTCATCTGAATTTTCTTCCTTTACTGTTACCTGAGAGACCCCACTCCTGCCCTTTTCCTCAGCCCTCCTTTTCTTTAACTTCCCCTTTCTAATGTCCCTACCTAATGATGGCTTCACTTTCCTAGGACCTCCTATCTCTCAGGAATCCAATGTGGCAGCCAAAAAAGTGGCATTTTTGCCTTGCATCTTCCTTTTTCAGATTGTATTTTCTGTTGTTGAATCTCTTTTTTCATTCTTATTATTGCTGAATATCTTAAAAACAATGTCTACCAACTGCAAAGGATTCATTTCAAAGTCACCAGTTTTTGCAATTTTCTCCTGATATCTGAGGTGCTTTGCCCAATAAAGGTCATATTTACCATTCTAGCATTTTCAGGGGCCTCAGGATCTGCATCAGTATAGCATATGTAGGGTTGATAAATCTTTTCCAAAAAAATCAGAGGGTTTTTTTTTTTATTATGTATTTACTTTGCTGAATTTCTTGACTTTTGTTCATATTGTTTTGCTGACCATGAAGGGTGGTGGGTCATGCATAGAAATCCAGCTTGCTGGCCCTGTGCACTCAGGCCCCCTATGGGATAACAGTGGAGGGGAAATTGCCCTGTACCTATAGAGTGGCTCCTCGTCCAAACTGGGCACCCTGTTGGATCTTAGGTGGTGATATCAGACCAGGCCTCTGAGAACATGGGATTTTTAAAATAGGGAGCAAGTCCAACCATTTCTGAGCCCCAGTGTTGATGGTACAGGAGTAGGAGGCAGTGGAAGGCAAGGATATATTGGAATAGAGGCCAGAGGGACTGGGACAATCAGCTAAGCTAGTGAAGCAATGAATCTTCACTCTTGTTCCCTTCCATTTCTTATTTTCCCTGATGTAATAGCACAAATACTTGCATGTAGGGGATTTCTTCCCTGCTTATTCCCAGAGAAGTACTAATTACAGGAGTATATAGGGCTGTTCAAAGCCCACAGTTTCTCAGCATTTTACTGTCAAACCATAAATAGCAACTGATCCTTTGTAACTACTAAAAGGATGGTTTTTTGGACGTGGCATCAACCAACTGGGCTAAATTCTGGGCTGGAGCTTTTTGGTGATTTTAGAAACTGAGTGAAACCTTTCTCTTCTCTCACAGAATGTTGCACTTTAGGACAAGAAGAGACAAGTTTGGTTTTTTTCTTCCATACTGATACTCCATATCAGTACAAGTTTTAAACATCATAAACTGATTTGGTTGTAAACGGAGAAATGATTCCAAAGCAAAATGAAACAAACAAAAAAACCTGAAGGATAAACAGAAAACCCCAAACAAACCCTCTCATTTTGTCTCAGGGTTTTACATATCACAAGAACCATTAACTCAAACCTCAAGCAACCTGACTCCTTGGAGAGCTGCTGGATCTGGGCCAATGACACAGGCGACCCAAAACAACATAATTACCACAGCAAGGGTGATGGTACCTGGTGCACAGTGTCCCAAAATAACCCTGCACAAACCCCTTAAGGAAATCCTAAGAGGTACTGCGGCCATACGTTGTTATAATAAAATATCATCTTTCTGTTAGTCATGGATTCGTAACTGTAATCAGATTATTTATTCAAACGGTGCACTGGAGAAGTTTCTTTAGGGATAGACAAAACCTTCCCCATCCTTTAAAAACAGAAATACAAGAAAAACACAATACAATAGATGCCCACCAACGCTAACAATCGCAAAAACGAACTCACAAATCCAGACATTTACTCCGGTAAAAGTCCAGCAACCTCCTCTAACAGGGTAGCCTAGTCAAATATAAAACAACTCAGCTTATTCCAGAGTGGAAAAATAAAGCCACAAATGGAAAGAAATAACGTTTTCAGCTGTATAAGCCGAAGCAACTTACCCTGCTGCATGAAGCCTGAAACCTCTCATGTCGATTCCTTGCTCCAACTGCCAAGCACTGGGGCAGCTGGTGTCATTTTAGGGAATTTTAAAGGGAAGCTCCTCAGGACAAGTGGTCCCAGCTGCTGCTAGAGCCACACCTACCATAAGGTATAGGCCCCTATTTTTCTCTCGGCTCAAAACATTTCTCCTCTCTCTCTTCTCCTTTGTTTATTGGCTAGTAAATGACCTCAGTTATCAGCTCGAGGCATTTCCTTAGGTCACCTTTTCCTGACTTCCACAGACTGATTCCACTCTTAAATACTCTGATGATACATTGCGTATATGTAGGTATGTAGTCACACAATTATTTGTTTAATATTTTGGTTCATCTCAACTTCTCCAGTTAGATTGTATACCCCATGAAAATGTGTCACATAGTTGGTGCTTCATATTTGTTGCAAAATGAATGACCTCTAGTCCAAAGAGATAATGAATTTGATACTGCTTCTCCGGTTGTAGATTCTTTTAAACTTTTAAGGTTAACTATTGAGTTAATTAAACCTTCTTTGTCCTCTGTCAATGTGTTAACATAGGTAATGCTCTGCGTCCTTGAACACAGCTGAATTCTCTAGGGTGTAATTTATTCCTGCTCTGCCAGCTGAAATACAGACTCTATGACCTTCTCTGTCCCCTAGTGACTTGGACATTTATTTAGTCATTTATGGTTATTTAAGTGTCAGATTATGTTATTTTTGATATTTGTCCCATAGGACATTGCCAAATATACCTCAGGATTACATTTCTAAAAGAAAGGCAGAAGCATTTACAAAAGCAGGAGAAATACAAATTGAAAGCACATCACAAAAATCTCACTTATATTTTCTCTACTACAAAATCATTTCTACTGCAAAACAAATGACTGCTAAAGTCGCATTTCTAAGTGAATATACATTTTTGCTTAACTTTTTAAAAAATAACAGACAAATATGGGTTTGACCTTCTAATAAATAATATTGTTTTATTGTACCATTATGTAGTCATCAATGAAATTTACTATAGAATAAAAAAGGTAACATGCAATACTAAGAAAACATATTAAAATCTAATAAAAATAAATTCATAAATCATAGCAAATTTCCTTCAGAGTATCCAGATGGCTTAAAATATTCTTAAAATTTAATACACAACTGGATACTCAACTAAATTTCTTCTCTTTGCTGAAATATCTAACAACACATCAAGGTACTATGATAATTCCTGAAATAAACTAAGGCAAACCCTTATGCGTAGTCAGTATTACAAGAATTAATTGTTGAGAATTTGTCTTATAAGGATCAGCTTTAGGAAATGTTATTTGTGAAAACAGGTGAAGCCTATAATAGTTTTCTCAGAGAAGGCAATGGCAACCCACTCCAGCACTCTTGCCTGGAAAATCCCATGGACAGAGGAGCCTGGCAGGCTGCAGTCCATGGGGTCGCTAAGAGTTGGACACGACTGAGCGACTTCACTTTCACTTTTCACTTTCATGCATTGGAGAAGGAAATGGCAACCCACTCCAGGATTCTTGACTGGAGAATCCCAGGGAAGGCGGAGCCTGGTGGGCTGCCGTCTCTGGGGTCGCACAGAGTCGGACACTGCTGAATCGACTTAGCAGCAGCAGCATAATGGTTTTCTAGGAAACTTTAAAGACCTCAGGGGGATCTCTCCAATCCCCTAGTTCACTCTCATCATGTTGCAAAATAAAAGACAGAGAACCTGAGAGGTTATGGGTCATGCTGTCTCTGTACAATAATCTCTCAAACTGCAGAAGTGATAGTTGGGTGTGGGGGAGCAGTAATGTGAGCCAGCACTGCCTGACCCATTATCCTTGTAGTTTCGTAATTCAGTAGGGCTGAGGGAGTGAAACCAGCTGGAACTGATTTCTCACTTCGTCTGAGCATGATGTGACTGCCCACTGAAATGTCAAAAAAGAAAAAAGAAAATGATATTTAAAAAAAATCCATTGTGTGTGTCCTTACAAAGAAAGTTTCAGGTAGACCAGTTTGAAGGAAAAACAAATATTTACAGATTACTTGTACTGCTACATATACTAGTGAATAATTACTTCATATAAAGAAAGTAATTACTAATAGCTATGTTTTGTATTTTAACAAACGTATATCGAATCCATACTGAGGGCCACTCTGAGAAAAAAATTGTAACTATGACCTTATGGTATCGGCAGGACTTATAGTATTATCCCAAATTTTCCAAAAGGAAATGAGGCTTCCCTAAATGAAATAATCTCTCAGAGATTATACCATTGCCAGCAAGTGGTATAAATATAGAAAACCTCAGAATGTCTTAATGGATTATAATGTAGGATAGATGTATTGACTCTTTCACAATGACTAGAATATAGCAGAAGTAATGGGACCAGCACTTCAGAGCCTAGATCATTCAAAGACAGTGGCTTCCATCTTGGGTGTTGGTTCCCTGCTTAATCTTTGGCTCATTACCTCTCAGGAAAGTCAGCTGCTATGTTGTGAGCTCCTCTGTAGAGGCTAATGTGGCCAGTTGCTGAGAGAGACCCTGGTTAAGTCAGTAAGAAGCTGTGAAGTTCTCAGTTCTATAGCCTGAGGTTCTCACTATAGGATTTGGTGCTTGTGAGCCACTGAATTCTGCCAAAATTCACATGAAAGAGCTTGGAAGCAAATCTTCCCCTAGTCAGTCTTCAGAATAGACCAACTGACAGCTTGACTGAACACTAATGAGAGACCCTGAGTCAGAGCACCCTGCCAAGTTTTCTTGACATTCCTTACCTATAGAAATGGAGAGATATGCATTGATTTAAGCTACTCAGTTTTGGGTTAATTAATTAAGCATCAATGGAAAACTAATACAGGACATTAATTTGATTCCATATAAACTTCTTAAATGTATGAGTACTTATAAACTGGTAAAATATATTATAATATTACCAAGAAAAATTTATCTACTTTTTTTTTCCAAGAATCACATTATTTTATTTACAGTCCCACTATTTTATATGTACATTTATGAGCTGTCCAAAAGCACTATTTTTTTAAGCAATCCTGGAAATCTTAAATACTCTAAGCAGCTCCTAAAGATCAAGTTGTCAAATTCCTCACCAAGGACAGTCTTAGGTCATCTTTGTGCTTCCAGATAGTTACATATTCAGCTGGCAGCAGTCTATGCTTCCAGCGTCCATCTTTTACCTGCAAGGATGGTGATACTCACTTCCGCCAAATTCGGCCCCATCACATGGTCATCAAGAGCTACACCCGAAATGGGGCTCTGGCGTTGACCTATTTCGCACCACGCCACGGTCGGCGTCCGCGCCGTTACACGGTGAAGCCTTTCCCTTTTGCACACACAACCCCCCTCATTGGAGACTCCCTGACGCACAGTCGACGAACTCGAGAGCCCTCACCGCCATCGCCGGGTCTCCCGGCACGGAGAAGAGGCTCGGGGCCGCCTGGGGCGTGGCGCAGCCAAAGCGGGCCGCGGGCCTCCTCGCGCTCGGCCCCGGCGCACCTTGCCCGGCCCGGTCGCGGCAGCAGCCTCCCGAGGCTCGGGGAGCCGCGTGGGCCGGCCAGGCGGCGGGACGACCCAAGGCCTCCACCTCGCGGCTGAGGCGCCGCGGCCGGAAAGCTTATCTACTTCTATTTTTAAAGTTATCAAAAAGGATGCTATGATATCTACAGACATCAGAGATTATATATACCTCCCCAGTAAGAGTCACAAAGTCTAGAAAGGCTAGTATGAGGAGGCTTAAGTCTTCCAACATTCAAAAAACATAATTTTTTTCTTGCCAATAAGGACCCTCTTTCTTAACCTAATACCAATTCATTATTAACCTAAAAAGACATCCAACTTATCCTTCTTTCTCACACCAAGGGTGAGAAAAATAAAGAGAGTGGGAATAAGGGAAAAATAAATCCTCATATTCCCATAAGTGAAACAATGCCCTTGTTTTTTTTTTTTTTTATGGCCATGCCTCATGGTTTGTGGGATCTTAGTTCCCTGACCAAGGCCCACAGTAGTGAAAGCACTGAGTCCTAACCACTGGACAGCCAGGGAATTCCCATTCATGAGATTTAGTTACTAAATAAAGGGTAGACAAGAGGATCAGAGAAACCCATTCACTGAAGAAATGGAATGGCTGAGCTAGATGCAATGTTAGGAGAATTTTGAAGGCGAGATTCCTTCAAGGAAGTAAACCTTGTAGCTGGCAGCTTGTTTCCTGGGGACAAGAGCCCATTTTTGTCTTAATGCCTAGGGTCTGGCATAGGGCTTCCCAGGTAGTACTAGTGCTAAAGAACCCTCCTGCCAGTGCAGGAGACATGAGACACATGTTTGATCCCTGGGTTTGGAAGATGCCCTGAAGAAGGATATGGCAACACACTCCAGTATTTTTGCCTGGAGAATCTCATGGACAGAGTAGCCTGGGGCTACAGTCCATGGGGTCACAAAGAGTCAGACACCACTGTGCTAGAGTGCAATATTCAGGTATTCAAAAACTATAGAAAGGGACAACACCTACAATGACAATGGCCTAGCTCAGTAAGTTGCACTGATGACTCACAGAAGGATAGTAAGAAACCAAAGTTACAGGAGACAGTAGGAAGAAGATGACTGAGAGCTTTATTTGGCAGCCTATAAGAAGTTGCCTCCTACAGTGGAAGAGCTGTTGGAGCTGAGAAGCAGACTCAGAATCTGATAGAGCTACAGATCTCCAGAGACTCCAACCAAGGCTGTCTGTTTGGCTAACATCAGTGTTTTGATTGTGAAAACCTAGGGTCCTAAGATTAGGAATGGATCTATTGCATATATTAATATTATCTTAGGTAAGCAGATCTATCAGAGGATTATGTTTCAAAGGAGGGATGGGAGGAAATGCCATCCTCCAAGCCATCAGAAATGTGCTAATAAAAGGCACCTCAGCATCACTAAAAAAGTTCAGTGGTGGCTGTTTTCTTCAGGCTAGAGTATTAATAGAAGTGGTGGTCATGGTCCTGATTACATTAGTATCCGTGGAGATATGGGGTCCTGAAGTAATGGGGAACAGGCTTTGCCACAAACCCTCTAGAAGGCAGAGGCCACAATGACCAAAGAGACTTGCAAGGTTGGAAGAGAAGTCGGTGGACTCTGACTTACACGAGATTATAGAGACTCTTAGTACACTATGGAGCCAAATGGTACAGCTTACAAAGGTTCTTGATAACATCTATAATCAGAAAAAGAGAATAAGGAATTGGGATATCTAAGGTGATTACTGTCCCTCAACTCATGATTTCCAGGTCAATTTCTAGATATTAGCCAAATTTTAGGTCCAGAACCCACTGACAGAAAAGGTGTTCACTTTCCTAGGAAAAAAGACCCTGCAACACTGCAGTAGATATGTTCTTTAATGATTGCACAAGTTTTTTCCTTAAAGACCTATACACGTTACTGGAGTGACTGAACATTGGGTAAAGGAGAATATTCAGAATTTTTAAGGGACTAAACTGATATTGCTACCCATAGATCCAAATTATTTTTGCAACTTTCCCTCTCCAGTGCAATTCAGATTTAGGAGAAAAAAATATTAGATGGACTTCTTGGTAAAACTTAATTCACAAAAGAGTCATTAAGTCCATAGACTCATTCATTTATCATTTCTCCAGTCCCCAAATATAATTTGATTTGATATACTTAGCAGTTGGAAGAATCTCCATGTTGGGTCTCTGGTGTTATAAGGTAAGGACTATCATAGATGAGGAAGGCCATGTAGAAATCTCTGAAATTGCTTCAACCTCTAGATAAAACAGCAAATTAAGAAAAATACTGCATCCCAAAAATGATGGTGGAAATTAGTACTGTCATTAAAGACCTAAAGGAAGCAGAGTTGGTGGTTCCGTTCATATCTCCAAGCACTTATTTCTCCACTTTCATCCCTGAAGAAAATACAGAGACTTGAAGAATGCCTGTAGACTATCGTAGCTAGACTGACAGATAAGTTATAATTGCTTGAGAAAATTAATAGGTCATACAAAGCTGTCACACAGTACTTAATTTGGCAAATGTGTTCTTCTTGGAGTCCAATTAGAAAAGAGAATCAAAAAGTTTTCAACCACATGGGATAGAAAACATTTATTTATAGTTTTGCCTCAGGGACATGTTAAGTCTACCACCCTCTGTCATGACGTAGTCTGAACAGATCTTAATGTCCTGGTTGTTGCTGTTAAGTTGTTAAGTCATGTCTGACTCTTTGCGACCCCATGAACTGAAGCCTATGGAATTCTCCAGGCCAGAATACTGGAGTGGGTAGCCTTTTCCTTCTCCAAGGATTTTCTCAACCCAGGGATAAAACTCAGGTCTCCCACATTGCAGGCAGATTCTTTACCAGCTAAGCCACATGGGAAGCCCACTGTCTATCAGAGTTTGATCAAATTCATGTCCATTGAGTTGGTGATGATATATAACCATCTCATCCTCTGCCACTCCCTTCTCCTTTTGCCCTCAATCTTTACCAGAACCGGGGTCTTTTCTAATATGCTGGGCATATCACTAAATATTATACTAATCCATTACATACTAATTGATGACATCGTGATGCTTAGCCAGGACAAACTGGAGGTAGCCAATATGCTAGAAGCCTTGGGAAGACACATGTGCTCCAGAAGGTGGAAGGAAAATTCTATGAAAATTTAGAGACCTATGACTCCACTTCACTTTTACCCATTAGTCAAAAACATTTCAGAACATTTCCTTCAAAGTCAAAGACAAATAGCTGCAGACTCCATTTCCTAATACAAAGAAGGAAGTGCAGAGTCTGATAGGCATCTTTGGGTTGTCTGTGAATAATAAATCTGACTAATATATTGGAAATCTTATGGAAGACTACTGACACTAAATGGGGCAGATCAGGAGAGGTTTCTGCAGCAGGTTCACATTTAGTGCAAATGTTCCTGCCACATGGGTCATACAATCAGCCAGACTCCATGACATTAGACGTGTCAGTGGTAGCCAAAGATGCAGGCAAATAAACATATGCTCCAGTGGAAGACTCACAATACAGACTCCTATGTGTCCTCATTAAAGAGTTTTATATATTTGTTTTTAAAAAATAAACATATATTTTACGTTATGTGGACCTTTTAGATATAGAAGGTTTAATCATGGAGCACCATGTGAGAATGTGAGTAGAACTGCCTATTATGAACTGGTTCTGCAGACACACCAAAACTTAGGGTAGGGTGGGTTCAGAAACAATCTGCTGCAAGATAGAAAAGACACATCTGGGAGAAAACCTGAGCAGGAACAGAGAGCACATGCAAGTTAC
The DNA here is from genome assembly GCA_007570785.1 of Antilocapra americana. NCBI lineage: Eukaryota > Metazoa > Chordata > Mammalia > Artiodactyla > Antilocapridae > Antilocapra > Antilocapra americana. Next base: position 9,166 of record SRVM01011005.1, on the reverse strand, counting down.
ATTACCAGATATTACAGACCTCCATGCTTCCAATTACAATTGCACCATTGATGGAGAAAGCATAACATGCCTTCAATAAGCTGTTGGTATGGATCTACACTTCAAGGCTGTTGCAAGTGAGGGCTCAAAAGAGAGGAGCTTGTTCTTGAAACCAGAGAGATCTTTGTTATAATAGTAGCAGAAAGCTTCATGAAATTCTATCCTTCTTCTACATGGAAATAAGAACATGGGAGTGATAAACTTGGTTATCCAGGTAAGGAGATTTCCAAGGAAAATATTACCTGGTTTCCTCCCACTTCTAGGACAATATGACAAGAGAAGCATAAACTGATGGAAGAACTGTTAAACCTGAGGGAAACAGGACTTAACTATTGAAAATTTTCAGACTTTCCACATAGCAAAAGATGCTAAAATTAAGAAATAGCTTCTAAGCATTATTAGAAGAAAGTGGAATTAAGATAAGCCATGGCCTAGAGAAAACACTGAGGAAGTAACTATACGTTTTGTGAAAATCTTAGAAAGATCAAAATATCAGAGTATTCAGTCATACAGAGGACATATTAAAGAGACAAAAGTGTGCCTTATAAAGCTTTTCTAACAATTATTTTTCTAGGAAAAATAATCATGTGTGTTTCAGCCTTCTCAGCAGGAGTTAGAGGTAAGAAGTGTTCTTCTCAAAGAGCTCAGTGGGTGTGGCTATCTAATGGAGTGAACCCTAATGGAACTTAAAAAACATCCACAAATTTTTGAGAAAGTTATTTTAGCCAAAAAAGAAAAAGAAACACACAAAGCACAACCCTGAAAACTTGAACTGAAACGGATGTGAGACTGCAAAATGAGGAGTTGTTGGACTCCTAAGATTCGAACATCTTAGGATGCTGATAAAACTGTTCAGCTGCTTATGCATGCTACTTTTCAAAAAAATAGAAGGATGATTTAGAGTGGAACCAAGACTCACAGTGAACTATCCCCAAGCCTTTAAGACCTAATCAAGAAATATCCAGCTTTTTTCCAGCTGTATAACAGAATTGCCATGAGCTAATGACTTATTTGTAGCACTCATATCCTTCATTTTTGAACAAGAAACTCTATAAATGTTTCCCTATGCCTGTCTTAACATTGTACTTTGAATGTGGAGAGAATATAACTTGTCTCTATAGTGTTATGCCTATGGATCAAGAAGAACTAACCCAAGCAGCCTTATCCACTCTTACACCTGATTTGTTATTGTTCTTCAGTCACTCAGTCATGTCTGACACTTTCCAACCCCATGGACTGCAACACATCAGGCTTCCCTTTCCTTCGCCATCTCTTGGAGCTTGCTCAAACTCATGTCTATTGAGTCAGTGATGCCATCCAACCATCTTGCTCTCTGTCATCCCCTTCTCATGCCTTCAACCTTTTCCAGCTTCAGGGTCATTTCTAATGAGTGAGTTTTTCCCATCAGGTGGCCAAAGCATTGGAGTGTCAGCTTCAGCATCAATCCTTCCAGTGAATATTCAGAACTGATTTCCTTTAAGATAGATAGGTCTCCTTTCAGCTCAAGGGACTCTCAAGAGTCTTCTCTAACACCACAGCTTATTTAGATGATGGCATTTGAGCAGATGCTATCATGGGATGAGATGGTTGTAAACTCTGTATTGTTCAGATGGGAGGGTCAGAGGGTGGACTATACTGGCCAGGTTCTAGGAAGACCCCCAATTATAATTTATCACACCTGTGTAATCTCTTCTCCTGGCATGTAAGCAGAACTTATAACTTGCTTCCAGCTGATGGAATACAGCAAAGGTAATGGGATAATACTTCTGTGGTTACAATGCATAAAATTATCATCTATCTTGCTAGTAGACTCTTTCTCCCTTACTGGATTTGATGAAACAAACTGCTATGTTTTATACTGTCCTATGGAGAGACCGAGGTAGAAAAAGCAAAATAATTCCAGGAACACATCTACTTCTGCTTTATTGACTACACCAAAGCCTTTGACCATATGGATCACAACAAACTGTGGAAAATTCTTCAAGAGATGGGAATACCAGACCATCTTACCTGCCCCCTGAGAAATCTGTAGGCAAGTCTAGAAGCAACAGTTAGAATTGGACATGGAACAACAGACTGTCCCAAATTGGGAAAGGAGTACGTCAAAGCTGTATATTGTCACCCTGCTTATTTAACTTCTCTGCAGAGTACATGATGCAAAATGCCAGGGTGGAAAAGCACAAGCTGGAATCAAGATTGCCTGGAGAAATATCATAACCTCAAATATGCAGATGACACCACCCTTATGGAAGAAAGCAAACAGGAACTAAAGAGCCTCTTGATGAAAGTGAAAGAGGAAAGCAAAAATGTTGGCTTAAAACAACATTCAGAAAACTAAGATCATGACATCTGGTCCCATCACTTCATTGCAAATAGATGGAGAAACAATGGAAATGGTAACAGACTTTATATTCTTGGGCTCCAAGTTCACTGCAGATGGTGACTTCAGCCATGAAATTAAAAGATGTTTTCTCCTTGGAAGAAAGCTATGACAAACATAGACATTATATTATATTAAAAAGCACACAGATTACTTTGCCAACAAAGGTCCATCTAGTCAAAGGTATGGTTTCTCCAGTAGTCAAGTATGGACGTGAGAGCTGGACCACAAATAAAGCTGAGCACCGAAGAACTGAGCTGAAGAACTGATGTTTTTGAACTGTGGTGTTGGAGAAGACTCTTGAGAGTCCCTTGGACTGCAAGGAGATCAAACCAGTCGATCCTAAAATAAATAAGTCCCGAATATTCATTGGAAGGACTGGTGCTAAAGCTGAAGCTCCAATACTTTGGCCATCTGATCCAAAGACAGTTCTCATTTGAAAAGACCCTGATACTGGGAATGACTGAAGGCAGGAGGCAAAAGGGATGACAGAGGATGAGGTGGTTAGATGGCATCACCGACTCTATGGACATGAGTTAGAGCAAGCTTTGTGAGTTTGTGCTGGACAGAGAAGCCTGGCATTCTGCAGTCCATGGGGTCACAAGTGTTGGACCCAACTGAGCAACTGAACTGATGGAGAGACCCAGGTGGCAAGGAAGTAGGGAAAGCCTTCAACTCACTCCCACAAGGAAATGGAACAGTCATTTAAACCATAGGAGCTTATTCTACCAACAATCACATGTGCTAGGAAGTCAACATTTCCTCAGCTGAGCCTTGACATGAGACTGCAGCCCTGGCTGACACTTATTTTGCAGCCTTTTGAGCCCTAAAACAATGGCCTTGATGCAGATGACTCAGGTAAATTGTGCCCAGACTCCTGACTCACAGAAACTGTAAGATAACATGTTGTTGTGAGCTATGAAGTTGGTGGTATTTCACTTTTCTTTTATAATTATTTGCTATTTAACATATTACACACAAAACTGTTTTGTATGACCTATTTTAAAAGTGTAAAAAGTTTTTGCTTTTTTTTTTTTTACAAGAAAATAGACTTATTTTGCAGTAAAAAGGATTTCTTTACTAATTGTGCAGAGTTTATCCTCTTGGTAAACATTTGGTCTAATAAAGACACAGATTTGTCTTCGAGGAGACTCTGGTTTTTGTGTTCTTTTTTTTTTTCATCAGTACTTTGTTTTTAAAGAAAAACAACAACACAAAATTCATGTGTTTCTTAGAAAAACAAAATTGACCAAGTCATGTCCACTTGTCCCAGAGTAGTGGTTCATGGTTCACTCTTTGGACTCCTTTGAGCATGAAAATCTGGGCTCCCACAAGATAGAGATGAATTCAAGATGTGCCAAAGGATTCATGACACCTCTTTATGTGAAGATAACCGATAATCAGCTCTCTCCGTATTTTTTCTAGTTTTTCCTGCTTACAACATTCCCTTACTAATCTTATTTGGCTTTAAACCGACTCCTCACAGTTTACCTGTGAACCACATCCTCAGAGAGATACATCCAGGACCCCAGAAAATACGGGCTTTTTTTCTTCTCTCTCCTGAGGGCAGTGCTTCTGATGAGCAACTAATTGTGATGGAGTAGCTACTTTACTGAGTGGATTTATTGTTTCAATATTGTGCCCTTATCTGATAAATCTCTCATGGAAAAGGGGATGGAATGGCTATTTTAATTCTCAGAAATACTGTGAGGAAAGAAACATTCCCCTGACTTTGAAGGGGCTGTGATAAACAAGATGCAAGGGCTGGAATTCAGTTCCATGGATTGCTTAGAAATAAACTATTTTGTGTTTTGTTTTTTTACATTTTCATTAATGTCTAAAACAATACTTGATACCAATAACATATTTATTGATTAAATTAATAAGGTACTAGGATCAGAGCTAGTCTCTAACCCCTCGGCCCTTGCATTTATAGTAGCTGTACCAAGGTATGGCTTGGAAGGAATCTTAAAGTCTATTAAATCTCTCCCTAAAATATCCTATATAAGCAAACAATCCAATTAAAAATAAATACAACTTCAAGACAAGTCCTAAATGTTTCCTTTGAACCTAATCCCTAAACAACTCTTATACAGAAAGGTGTCTCCTGTCTCTGTGTGTGGGCTTTAGTTGCCCTAACATTCTAGGGTATTAATACTTTCCCTCAGTGCAGTGTCCTCTGCTCAGCACTCAGGGTTTTGAACTGAGATAAAGATGCTGGTGACACTCATTCTTAGTAAGGTAATTTTGAATTCATGTGTTTTTCACTTTATATAGGAAACTATTTTGAGAGGAGTTCAGTCAGAGAAGTTAATGTTTGCAATACAACTAAAAATTTGTTGAGAGTAAAATTTTAGACATCAGTGAAAGACTGATTGGAGAGGACTTGGTACTTGTCTATTTAGTCATATATTTACACCATATTTTACATATAGAACACAGATAAATTATAAAATATGTATATATTGAAGTTTCTCCTCAAGAATTTAAATGTTGCAAAGATGATATACACGTGCCTAACAAACTCATGAAGAAATGTTCAACATTGCTCATTATTAGAGAAATACAAATCAAAACTACCATGAGATATCATCTCACAATGGTCAGAATAGCCATCATCAAAAAAATCTACATACAATGAATGCTGGCAAAGGTGTGGAGAAAGGGAAGCCTCCTGCATAGTTGGTGGGATTGTAACTTGATACAGCCACCATGGAGAACAGTATGGATGCTTCTTTAAAAACTAGAAATAACATTATCATATGACCCAGCAATCCCACTACTGGGCATACATCCTGAGAAAACCTAATTGAAAAAGTCACATGTACCCCAATGTTCCTTGCAGCACTATTTACAATAGCTAGAACATGGAAGCAACCGAAATGTCCACTGACAATTAAATAGATGAAGAAATTGTGACACATAGATACAATGGAATATTATTCAGCCATAAAAAGGACAAAATTGAATCAGTTGAACTGTGTATAGTAAGTCAGAAATAGAAAAATAAATATCATATAATAACATGTATATATATATGGAATATATTTAATGCATATATATATATATATATACACACACACATGGAATCTAGAAAAATGGTACTGATAAACCTATTTTCAAGGCAGGAAGAGAGATGTAGACAGAGAACAGACTTCTAGACATAGCAGACACAGCAGGGGAAGGAGAGTGTGAGATAAATTGAGAGAGTGGCATTTGAAACATATACATTTATCATGTATAAAATAGATAGCTAGTGGAGAGTTGTTGTTTAACACAAGGAGTGCAATCCAGTGCTCTGTAACAACCTAAAGGGGTAGGATGGGGTGGGGAGGGTGGGTGAGACGTTCAAGAAGGAGGGAACATATGCATACCTATGGCCAATTCATGTTGTTGTACGGTAGAAACTAGTACAACATTATAAAGTAATTGTCCTCCAATTAAAAAAAGATTAAAAAGAATTTAAATGTTGGGAAAGAGAAGAGATGGAGACATAAAATAAACATAAATATCTTTATATTATATAGTTGTATGAAAAACAACTTGGGATAAAAGATGGGTCCAAGTTCTGGGGAGTTGGGTTCATCCACAATGATTCATGATATGATGCAAGTCCTAGACTTGCAGGTTCTGGATGAAAGTTCACTTGAAATTGATTTGAACTCTAGTAATCACTTACTCAGGTTAAGTGGGAGAAAATAGCCAGAGATATAATGAAGAACCAGCAGTTGTAAAATTGTGGCAGTAATGATTTTTAAAAATGTGTTTCATCTAGAAAGTGAAGATAAGTAGTTAGAAGTCTCATTAGGTATCATTATTTCATTAGAGACTGTCATCTCCTTCTTTGATATTTCATTCTACCAATATTGAATTATAAATTATTTAGTATATCTTATTAATATACCTTATCACAGAAAATTTCATTGAAAGTCTGTGCCCTCCCCCTATTTTAGTGGCTATAAAGCACACAATTATTCTACCAACTAATACTATAACAAAAAATGTATTAAAATAGAAATACATGAACCATAATGCACGGAAGACTTTTATTCACGTTCACAACTTTTCTTTTTCTTTAAAAGTATAGCTGGTCATATTGCCATTTTATGTATTTGCCCCCTTTTTATCTTATTCATTGAAGGTTACAGGGAACATGTTTGACCATTTTATATTGTCAATGAGGTCACTAACCCTCTCCCCAAATGGCTGACTTGGCATCATATGAAACAGTACATAAGGTCAAAAGGTAAGCCTACAGCCAGTAAGCAACAGGAAAAAGCTATTGAACTCTATGGTCACAAATCATATGCTACATAACACAGTTATAGATGACCTAGACAAAGGACTTCCCATTGCTATGAAAAAGGGGAGAGGAAGAAATAGAAATTTAAATAGAAGGGGTATCACAAGGAGTAAAAGAGAAATGCTGCCTTAAAAATATCCATCACACTCCAGGCTTGTGATATTTCTGGGAGTCTGTGATCAGATTAAGTAGCAAAAATACAGCTACCTAGAGAAAAATCCTCAGTGACTTGACCTTGTCCTATGTTCATTGCCTGTATATGACCTGTATATTTTAATGTATTGCATTTATAATAGAATACATAGGCTGAACTGGAATGACCTAGTGGTCCCAAACACGTATGTGTATAAAAATCCTTCTGTCATTGAAACCACATTCACTCTCTACTGTATAAATATTAATTAAATAATGGCAGGATTTGTGGAGCAAAAAGAGATCTCCCAGACAGTGTAGTTTAAGACCTTCACTTCATGGAGAGAAACACCAAAGAGAGTTTAAGGGATTTGTACTGGATACAGAACATTCATAACCTAGATCTCAGTTCAGTGATATTTATTGTTTGGCAGTTACATCCTTGTAGAGAGCAAAAAAGGCTGTCACTGTATGTTTTGATTAACTAGAACATCTATAAAATCACCATCTTAGGTGGAATAGAATCTTATATTCAATCACAGAGTTGACATTTTTCATTTGTGCTCCAGTTATTTGAGAAACCCTATGCAATTTGATGTTTTCCCACAATGTGAGTTCCATATGGCCAAAGCATACATCTCAGGTTTTCTATCCATAGATATTTATGAAAGACTTGAATATTCAGGTGAGCAAACCAAGAAGTCAGTCATGTTTCCCAGAATTTACTGTCAAGTACACTGTTAAAAATACCTGTTTTTCAGGGGTAGATGTTGTAGAACACCTGCCATAAATTGTCAAGAGCTATTGCGATACCAAAGATGGTAGTGTTTCCTTCAAGGAACTTTGAGATCATGATTGAGCATTGTTGCTAGTTTCTACCTCTATGATTCCCATAGGGTTTCTCACAGTTTCCATGAGATACTCAGTGTCACTTAGCAGCTTTTTGCTCTTCCCTATTTGTGTGACGAAGGTCAAAGAACTATACATAGAGTACAGTTTTTCAGTCTCTACTTTGAGACGACTGTGCCACACACTGTGGAGAATAAAGATGTAAACATATTCATGGCTCCTGGGAGCACACACACTGCTAAAAATATAAGGTACACAAATTACTAGCAATTAGGTGGATCATCTTCAAGGTTGTAATAACTGCAGAGAGAAAAAAATGTCTCAAGAGTTTAGAAAAGGGAGAGCATACTAACACTAGTTGTGAGTCTAACAATTTGGAGTGGCATTGCAGTTCTCTGAAATTTTAACATGGAGTGCAGATTACTGGGCTCTACACCAGAGATCTTAATACTTGTAACTGTGATAGGACTCATAAATTTGTATGTCTGTCAAGATTCCAGCTGATTCTAAGGAAGTTGGTATCCTAACTCTACCTGTTTCCCACATTGCAGGCAGATTCTTTACCATCTGAGCCAGCAGAGAAGCCCCTAAGAAACAACAGAGGATCAGAAAAATTTTAGGAAGAGTGTAAGCCTTAATGATAAAGCTTCTTATTTTTTTCCAAGCTTTCTTTAACTATTATGGGTTGTAATTTCTTGTTTGCTTATCTCTTTTCTAATGTTGCGTGAGTTTAAGTTTCCCAGTGTTATGTGGTTTCATCCCAAATGATCGTACATATCTCAGCAAAGTTTAGGAGGAGCTTAGAGCCAGAAGTTGTAATACTAGAGGAAAACTAGAATGCCAGAGGATGGGATAAAAACAGTCTAAACAATATTCTGTCCATAAAATGAGAACTTCATATCTATTTCTGTTTCCCTAACTTGATGCTAGTGGAAATTCTAATTACCTGACAGCAAGGAGATCAAACCAGCCAGTCCTAAAGGAAATCAAGATTCATTGGAAGAACCGATGCTGAAGCTTTAGCTCACCTGATGTGAAGAGCTAATTCACTGGAAAAGAGCCTGATGCTGGGAAAGACTGGGGGGAGGAGGAGAAGGGGTAAGATGGTTGGATGGCATCATCGACTCAATGGACATGAGTTTGAGCAAATTCCAGAAGATAGTGAAGGACAGGGAAGCCTGGAGTGCTGCAGTCCATGGAGTTGCAGAGTCAGAGGTGACAGTGAATGAACAATAACAAAAGGCCTGGTTATGGAGCATAAAAAATATCTTCAAATCTCAATGGCTTGTTTTTTAAAGACTTTTTCTCACCCATGCTAAAAGTGAAGTGCCAACTAGATGAAGACACTGCTTTGCATGAATGTCATCCTTACTCTAGGCTCCAGGAAGTGTATGTGTATGCACACATGCACACACACACACACACACACACACACACACACACACACACACACACACACACAC